>JAZHPH010000249.1:69599-166628 GCA_037356405.1 Nasonia oneida | reverse complement strand
TACTAAACCCATATACCCCAGGCGCAGCGAGTTCTATTATAAAATACGTCGGCACTTCGCAGGAAGGCGAGCGGAGGCGAGGATAAAATCTAAAACCAAAATGCTTAAATTCACCGACCCAGGCGCAGCAAGTTTCATAATAAAATACATCGGCATGGAAACGAGGAGCAAAGCAGTGCTGCACCGTCGTCACGCTGGACGTCAAGAATGCATTCAACTCGGCCAAATGGAGCAAAATACATGATGCACTTCGAAATCAAGAAGTGCCCTTATATATAAGAAGAATGATGGCTGACTATTTAAAGGACAGAGTCCTATTATATGACACAGAAAATGGAACTAATGGCTATGAAGTAACACGAGGCGTGCGTCAAGGATGAGTACTTGGCCCACCTACTTGGAACGTCATGTACGATAGAGTACTGAGACTGCAGCTACCCGAAGGGGCGACAGTGGTAGGTTTTGCTGACGACATAGCAGTAGTCGTAGTAGCAAAAACCATAGAAGCAATCACAGAAGTAGCTAACGAGTCTATTCGTATAATACACGAATGGCTGGCGGCGACAGGGCTGCAGTTGGCCAGTCATAAAACCGAAGTTCTTCTTATTTCTAGTAGGAAGAAGATTGAGACAATTACACTGATGGTAGATGGACACGAGATTGTTGACTTACATTCAAGCAGCATCTTGAGACGGTAAGCAATAAAGCAGCAAAGGTTGGCACTGCGTTATCTCGATTGATGCCAAATGTAGGGGGTCCAACCCAGAGTAGACGGTTACTCTTAACCTGCGTAGTCACATCGATTATGTTGTACGGGGCTCCAATATGGGGAGATGCCATGTTGGTGAAATCCTACGCGCGGAAGCTGTCGACTGTATATAGAGGAAATGCATTAAGGGTAGCATCCTCTTACCGAACGGTATCGGACGAAGCGGTGTGCATTATAGCAGGCATGCCGCCTATTGACCTGTTAGCAATGGAGAGAAAGAACGTATTCGATGAGAAGAGACGGGTAAATGACAACAGACAGAAGGAAATCTGGGACTCCGCAAGGGAACAGACAATAGCTGAGTGGCAAAAAAGATGGGATGCTAGTGACAAGGGGCGATGGACACATCGCCTCATACCGAGGATAGAAGACTGGATGAAAAGAGGACACGGGGAAGTTAATTACTACCTCACACAGTTTTTGACCGGACATGGATGCTTCCGGGCTTACCTGTACCGGTTCAAATTAGAACACAGTCCGAACTGCCCAACATGTTCAGATGCAACAGAGGATGCTGAGCACGTCTTTTGCGGGTGCTCGCGATATCAGCAGGAACGAGAAGAACTTGAGAGTTATCTCCAGATCAGAGTAACTCCGGAGTCGATTATGATGGTCATGCTGACCTCAGAGGATGGATGGTGCGCAGTAAGCAGCTACGCAGCAGACATTCTCAAGAAAGTCAGAAAGGACGAGGAAGAGAGAAGAAAGAGACAAGGCTGAAAACCCGCGTCGGGGTTAAGGCTATTCAAAGAATGGCCGGACAATGCCACACAATGAAGACGACCGGACGATGCTGAAAGAAGCAGACGCCCGGACGATGCGGAAAGAAGAAGACGAGATGACGACCACATCAACTAGAAGAGGGCAAAAAGCTTTCTGCCCCCCCCCCCCCCCCCCCCCAACCCCCCCCGCCCGTCGTCCCGCGGGGGCTAGGGGCACAGAAGATGGAGCTAGGCACCTTTACCGAGGGTCGATGAAGGCAAAGAGGGCGTTCCTTGGGACGGTTGGGTGTTTTTCACCTGGCCGTACAGGGGATGGGTTTAGTCGATGTGAATCCGACACACGGCTGACATTGGGGATGGGGCTGTTTCGACGACCCCATAAACAAAGTCATGCTATGGTCTTTCTAAGAGTTTCCCTAATACCTCTTTCTCCAAGAGAGAGAAAAAGAAAAAGAAAAGTATATGATATTTATCACATATGTGGGGTGATTTGTCGCGTTGGCAGCACTGTCATAAAGATATCCCAAAATACTTTCAGGTACCCTCGGGTATCTTCGGTATATCTTCGAGTATCCCCAGTATACCCTCAGGTACTTCCGATATACTTCTGGTATACTCCTGGTATACCTCCGGTATACCCCCGGTATATCCTCGGTATATTCGAAGATCATACCTTCGATGGCTTCGAGTAGCGGAGGGCAGTCGTATACGCACCGCACCGCCAGCGTTGCTGCCGCCGCTTGCGAATACGGACACGAGATGGCAGTATGTCTGAGGTAGCCGCGAACCCCAATTGCCATGTACCCGCACGTTGGAGTTAAAATTACTAAATCCACCCGCCACTGTGAGGACGCTAGAGATATAACCAATGCAGTTTTCAATTATGCAAAGTATACAGGGTGAGAAACAAAATTGAAGCTTAATATCTTTGAAACTAACTGGTATCATAAACAACCAAAAAAAAGAAAATCAAGATGCTATATAATACTAACTAAATTTTAAATTGATTATTGCCCTTTTACTCCGGTTATCGCGTCACATAACAAAAACGATTTATAGTATACAGAGTGAGAAAAAAAATGTTGAAGCTTAATATATTTGAAACTAACTGGTTTCATAAACAACCCAAACATAGGGATCGAAGTGCTATATAATGCTAACTAAATCCAAAATTCGAATTTGATGAATGCCTTTTTACTCCAGTTACCGCATCACGTAGAAAAATAACTTTTTTAGTTGTTGATGTTTTTCTCAGGATCTGCCCCATTAAATGACTTTAAATTAAAGTGAATTATAGTCTTAATAACTGTTAATAATCATGATTTTTTTAGAAAGATTTAAAATTTAGTTTTCGAGTTAAAACAATTTTAAAAATTTACGCTTTACGGTGTATAGTAAAAAAACCACAAACGATAATATAAATTTTCCGCGGTAACAAAATAGGTAATTTTATTCTCTGTCAGGTCCATATTAAGCAATTTACTTGTATTAACTTTTTAAATAACTTAATTTCTCTCTTTCTTCTCTTAGGATATGTAACAGTTTTACTATTTCTTTTCGTTTTGCTTTAATCTTTTTCTTCTGAATTTGGCACTTCCACTCTTACTTTTCCCCGGTCGTTTGTTTTCTCTTTTCCTTTTATTTGAATTTGCATTACTCTTTTCTTCATCCTCGCTGTCTGATTTTCCAAAATTTTTTAATAATGAATCAATGTACTTTTTTTGATCTACTATAATGGGCAAATCAGTAGTTAAGTTATTCATCCTTTTTTCGAGATCTATCAAGGAGGACGAATTGATCTTCTCCGTGATAACTATATTTATCGATTCATGTTTTTCTGGCATCCTAGTGAGCTTCATTACTGGTAATAATTCAATAATATCAATGAATTTTTTAGTCAATTGGTACATGTTTTAATATTACTCGCGTGGATATTAAACTGGTATGTGGTTCGTCTTAGATATTCTTGTTTTTCCTTTTTTCCTTCGACGTAGCAATTGTAACAATGGTTGATTCTCTTGTTGGATAATTGTTGATATATTTCGCTTCTTGTTCCTCGCATTTCAGACATCTTGAACAATTGAAGTGAGGTTTTTTTTTTCTATATGTTTGATGTCATCTCATACTTCGTTAAAAAAGAAAGGATCTATGTCTAATTTAATTGGTGGTTCAACTTGTTCTTCCCCGCTTTCGTTATTGATTGGATATTGGATTAATTTTATGTCGATTTTATTCATTGCTTTTAACCCTTTCAACATTTCTTCATACATTTTTAACAATTCTAACGCATTAAGAGCACATTCCGCCGTTTTTACTAAATTAGTTTTGCAATCTCTACATTTATTATTTGGTGGGAATAATTTAATGAGAAAACGAGTTATGTATTGTTCTTTTTTATGAGTTTTTGATGGTTTTTTCTTGACATAATTTAGCCCCAGTTTTGTCTTGATAGTAATCTAGTATGAATATCAAATAATGGTTATCTGTAGAATGTATCTGTAACAGTTACATTGATAAAAATTTTTCTTTCTACTTTGTTTTTAATTTGTATTGTGATTCGATTGCTGCTGCTCTCTCTCTCCTTCTCTATTTTATTTTCTCTCTTATTTATTGAATGGGGTCCTGCCGTATTTCTAATTCTTATTGTTCGTGTCCTTCTTTTATCCGGGGTAATTTTAATTTTGCTAGTTTGAATTCGATTGAACGGGCGTGTCTCGCGGCGTCTACTAAATTTTTATATTCGCAAGGTGCGCGTAAGTATTTTCGAATTTCTGTTTTCATTCCCAAGGTATATCCGATAACGGCAGATTCTTCTGTACTTAAATAAGTTTCAAATAATTCTTTAAAATTTTCTCGTGCTTTTATCAGTTCTGACCGATGTTCATCGCGTAGATTTCTTACTCGATAAAAGAATGCTCGAGTGCTTTCTCCTTCCACTTGTTTACTGCACAAAACATCTATTCTCTTCCTTATAACTTACTCGTATGACATGATTTCTTTTAAATTGTTCTGCGAGTGGCTTGTTCTTCTTCGAAATTAATTGATCTTCCTTCTACGTCACCGTAAATTGGATTCGTATTCTTATTTGCGTTTTTCTTATTTGATTGGCGTTCATAAGGCTTCGGCTTCTCTGGTTTTCTTTCTCCAAGGTGTAGCAGCTATTGCGTTACTGAATTCCACAGCGATCCTAGAAGATGAATAGACCAGTCATATACACTATATATCGCATACATATGTAATATCGTATCAATTAGCATGTTGATCAATCAAGCTATTAATATGATTCCTAGTACTCCGGCGCTAGCAGTCCCGAAAGTGAGAAACTTTCCCCAAAAATGATTCCATGTATTATTCGCGAGTGATTCTAATACTTCAGAATCTAGAAATTGATTTATAGATATTCCTTTTCCTTGAATTTTCTTCCCTGTCATGCCCATGGCTACATTATTTAATACTGAGGACTTTTCCAACGGAAACATGATGTGATCGCGCAAATCTTGTAAGTCGGCTTCGGTGTAAATTCCACTTACAGCAATGGCTTTTGGTGTCGCATATTCCCATGTACTTTTTGTTCGTGGATGTAAACTTTCGGGAGCTATTATACTCGAGGGAGCGGGCAAGAATTGCAGCCAATGGTTTCCCATATTAAACATAGGTGGCATAGCTCCGCTACAACTTATTTGCGTCCCTGCTCTAGTGAGTATCCTCGTTCTAGGAGAAAGGAAAAACTCCTCTTCTCCCCGGGAAACAGGTATTTAATTATAACATACTTCGATGTCTCTCTGCTGTACTTCTACTTGTAAACATTTGACTAAATGAATGACTTCTCCGGCTACCACTGCCATGTATCCCGGCTCTTTCATTAATCGAAATGCGAACTCGTCGGGTGCTTGGACGGATATTGACAAAGCGTTAGTTAATACATGTCTCTCTAATTCACATTTATGTTTTAATAGATCATAATACATTTGATTGATTTGGTTTTTGAAATGGCGCTCGACGTATACAAATTTAGAATTCACATATGTGAATATGTCTAGATTCTCGATTGGTGAATCTTTCTTTGATAAAAATACTTTCTCATTTAATTCTTCTAATACAAATAGTTTAGGGTGTTCGGTACGAATTAGATTATGGCCACATACTTTTATTTCCTCAATGCTTGTTAAAGCAACTGTTATATCTTGGGTTTCTAATATATATGTGATGTGGTCTGATTTGTATTCTTTTGTCTTATTAGCATACCCTTCATATAAAATGGTATACTTTAGTCCTCCACAGTTGTCTTCCGGTATTGGTTCCCAAAACGCATATCCTTCTAAGACGTCTCTACACCGAGTGTCTGTTAATTGACAACTTGTGCCCGATCTTAATTGTATTTTGTTGGAATTTAAGTTGATTGTTGCGTAATAATGAGATAGATATATCTCTATGAACCCTTGTACTAACACATCATTCCAATGTCCGTAAGGATCGGAATATGAGGTTCCTTTGCATTTCCCATCCGAATTGACACTTCCCGCAAACGTGACAGGCGTTGAAAAAGTGCTATTCTTCGGTAGATTTTGCACTGTTGTTCCTGCGATATAAACGTATCCACTTTTAAACATCCGCATGCATTCGTCTCTTTGTATTTCTTGAAAATAGCTAATCTCTCCATCAATCACTCTTGAAGCATGTGAGTGCATCCCACAGTGAGTAATGTGTCGTGTAATCTTGATTGAACATTGGATCACATGTGTTTTAGTGAATTCGTTTATTTGAAGTAATTGTATATATTGTGTAGTGGCGTTAAATTCAGGAATTTCTATATCGCAATCTCCCACTTCCAATAGCGATATAGTTGTTAAATTCGTCAATTGTTCTTCACAATCGAATCCTATTAAACGATGCCCTGTGTTTAGTCTGATTATCCAGGTCATCAGATTGATAAGAATTATTGCCTTGTTATTAAATGCCATCTGAAACACAAAACAGAATTTCTCTTGTTCTCCCCTCGTTTGGATTAAGTAGGATGTGTGTGTCTGAATTATTTGTTTGTGGTATTTAAAATATTTTTCTTTTCGTGTATTTATTCCCTTATACTGGTACGGGAGGGAGATTAGATTCTAATATCGATGGAGGTCGACGAATGTAGAATCGATCAAATATTTCTTCGATAGGAACTTCTCCTGCACGAGTTCCCATGTTTGACGGAAATTCTGTCATACTTCCTCTGATTCCTGCTTGGATACTTTCAAAACACAGAACTGCTATAACTATACCGGATAATAGTCCGATGACTATTACTATTGTTAGAATGATGATGAATGCTTTATTTCTGAATTCTTCATTAAATTCTTTTGACAAATCGAGATTAGCGACTCTCGACTTTAGTTCCCAAAAGGAGTGAGCGATTGTCCAATCAGTCTCTATGGTTTTATTAGTTTTGATTGTTTTTAATTCAGCTATTATCTCTGCAATTGATACATTTCTCCCAATTTCCAAATTCACTTGAGGGAATATTATTGGTTGCATGTGATTCTGGGTGTGAATGTCCGAAGATAATTGATAGTTTCCCGCATTGACCTTACATCCTTGTTTTATTCTTAGAATTCTGGCTGCGTTGATCTTTAATTGTTCTTGGCGTTTTTGCAATAAATTTGTAATTCTATCGGTTCATAGAGGGAATATATACATCCTTGGTTATTTTCGGTATTAACCCAGAAGGGTAAATTCATGTCTATATACTGGATATCGCATTTACTGTAGTCAATGTCATAAGGGTGATTTAATAAGGTGAATTCGTAACTTTTATTCTCAATTTCCGATTGAATAGGTTGATCTGGTTGGCATAACTTTTTTCCAAATGCTTCGATACACTTCCCATATTGTTTTTCCGATAAAGCACAGCTAGCCTTCTGTGAAACTCCTAACAATGATGATCGGGATTTTACATATAAGAGTACGTACGAGCTACGTTTCCGAAAATGAGTTTCGTTGGAATAGGTAATGATTTCACTTTATATATCACGTAAGAATCGTCTGATTGTGAGATCAACGGAAATGTCATACTGATTAACAACCTATCGTTGATTCTTCCATAATTTATCTTTGATATAACTCTCAATAAGTCAATATGTTCCAAATTTTCGGCAAGAGGAATTCTATACGGATGATTATGTTGTTCTGTGTGCTTGATGACGTCAATTAGGTCATCATAGCTTAAAAGCCCAGAATATATTTGATTATTAGTGAGCCCTCGTATAGTCTCTAATGCACCGTTGAATAATTCAATATATAAATTAAAATAAATAGTCATTATTCCTATTGATCTATCGATTGTGGACATACTATTACTGAGACCCTTGAGTTTTTTAAATGACTTGATTTCTTGATCCACTATTTCTAACAAATCTCGATTGTCCAACGCTCGTTTTCTTTCTGTGAATCCGTCAATACTACTGCAAATAACATGTATTTTGATGTCAGGAAGGGATAGGAAGTTACTTTCATTAACTTTATTTTCTAAAATATTCTTGTTATATTCTGATTCCATCTGTACCTTTTCTAGTTGCCCGGTTAGTCGTTCGATTCCTTCCTCTTGTTCGCCACATGCTTTGCGCGACTTACAAGCATTCTCGATACTTTTGAGTAGTATCGACAATTTATTTGTGTCGAATAAATCTTCGTATAAATCGAGATAAAATATATGTCTACTCATCTCTAATAAAATTTAATTACGTCAATTCTTTAAAATACAATCCTGCATTATACTCTATTTCTTCTGAAGTGACCGAAGGTAGTGCTTCCTGACTTGGGATGATACCGCTCCAGATCAGAATAAGGAAATAGTATCTTGTATTCATTGTCCGTACTGAAAAAGGTAATTCCCTTTTATAGTGTGCTGTATAATAGTGTGTGTCTGTGTGTTTATTTCCCTTTTCCTTTCTTTTTGATCTTAATTATACTATTGCTACAATGTTTAAAATTAGTAAGCATTAGTTAAGCTGTATGCATTTATATTAAGTTCTTATGAGGATGCTTCTTTTGCGTACGTTAAGATGATGGAAATTCGTAGTAATGCACGCGAGTTGATTTCGCGAATTTGACTATCGGCACGATTATTTCGTTTGAACTTAAATTCTGTTTAATTGAAAGTATTCTGTTCAATTATACATTCTTCCCTTAAGAATTGTATAACATATTCGTTCGTTACTACAATGGAGCTCTTTACTTGTCCCTCCAAGGTAGCTTTCCGAAATTGGATCTCGCCCATTGTAATTTGAAAGTTTGCTTGCAGTTCTTTTTTATAAGGGTTTCTCGTCTTCCAATCTTCTTCTTCCACTCTTCCAATTGGCCTTTAACGGCTTGTGTATAAATGGTTCTGCGTCTCAGTCCGATGAGGAGACTGTATATATTTCGCCCTGTTTTCGCTTGGGTTTCTTGTAATCGCAATTGTTCTAAAATCGCTCGACAATTGTGATATAATTCTCGCAAGGTTTAATGATTATTGATAAAGACGTTATCGTTAACGTTTACTTCTTTTCTTAAATGTTCTTGTAAGACTATTCTTCGTACCAGTTTTCCCTCCGATAGAACAATTTTGCGTAGTTAATAATGGTTCTCCTGGAGAATCGTACAACGGAACTCCTATTCCCCACATTAAAACTAGCATTTCTTCATCATTATCATTGGCTGTTAATTTGACTATTAAGTTCTCACTGTTTTTATCCCTTTTGAGGGTTGCCCCATACTGAAGGAGGGTTACTATTGCAAAAATGTTTTTAACGCGTAGAGCTAAATACAAATTACTTTAACCATCACTAGTCACTTGAGGATCGATACGTGCTCCTCGTTCAATTAGATGTTTTATTAAATGATTATGTCCGGCTGTGATAGCGCTCTGCAATGGTGAGCGACCATCTTGTGTAGGGACTTCAATTTTGTAACCTAGTTCCAAGAGTTGTTGAATAACAGGTATTTTATACCATTGTCTAATAGCTTCGTGAAGAAAATTCATTGATCATTCCGTGTTTTGATTCGTATGAAGTAATTTTAGATTTTGTATGTCTCCTAATTTTAAAGTGGTTTGAAATGCTTTTAATGTATCGCGAGGCCTAAAGCCATTTGCCCATAATATAGGTACGATTTGAGCGACCTTACTTTCCATGGCGACAAGGACATAGATTACATTTTGGTTTTACCCCTGCGTCGAGAAGAGTTTGTAGTGTTTTTTCATCTTTCATTATTATGGCTTGATTGAAGAGGTCCACCCCTTTCTTCGTGATTATTGAGCTATCAATAACCCTTTTCAAAATAAATTTCACAGATCGAGCATTTCTTGATTTGACTTCTTGAATTATTAACGTTTCTCCCTCACATTACTATCATTCCATCGACTTTCATAGCTGGCCGTCAAATGTCGAAAAATTCTTAGTAACTTCCCCGAGAGTCGCTCAAATATTTTACATACTCGTTGATAAGTTATTTCTATATCGGATTGCCACAACAAAGCGTTTAATTCCAATACCTGAGAAGGTGCTTGTCCACTCAACAATCTGACATATTTATCAACAAAGTCTTCGTATTTGATTCGATCCGCTTTTAGTCCATTAACTGGTTTTTCTGAACGACTGCTTCTGGTGAGAATTTTGTCTCTTTGAAAGAGCTTATTCTTCCTGGTTTGATGATCGGGAACTTCTTCTGGATAGACTAGCTTAATAATTAATGACCAAATATTACTAAACTTCATAAGTAATCAGAACAAAGCCCGCGTTGTAATTGAATTTATTCTGAAAAACCTTAGTTGGGATATTCTAAAAATTACCAAAATAAAAAAGAAATTTAGCTGTTTAGCTATAAAATTATACTAAAAATAGTAGAGAACCGTAAAGAAGCATGCTTTACAAGATTTTACAGATTTCTACCCTTTTATATTTTATATTTTTTTTACGTATTTCACATTTTGTGCAATCAAACATCTTTTCTGATTTTTTATTTTTCTGCAGTTTATATCATTTTTAAAGTTTAAAATTGTTAAAATTTATCAAATTTAGAAATGTTATTAACTGCAAAACAATGTAAAAATATAATAATAAAAATAAATATAAAAAAAAATGTAAAAAGGGTATGATTCTGTAAAAAACTATAAAGCATAGTCTAATACAAACAATCTTTTATAGTGATTAACTATTTTTATTAGATTTTTATAACAATTTACAGTGTACAACTTTATAACATTAAATAAACTTTTTATCAAATTAATAAAATCCAAAAAGTGTGGACATTCGATCTTTATTTATTGTTTTTTTTTTTCAATATTTCTTAAACTTTCGTTCCAGCGTTTCGAAGTGTGGTATTAAAAGTTTTTAAAATGTTTTTAGAACCGTTTCATGTTAGGGCTACATTAAAACATTCACTAAACATATTTATTATTTATTTTATCATTAGTATTGCCAATAAGATATTATGATTGCAGTATACTTAATACTATCAAAATTTGGTAATATTTTGATACTTGCTAATGAGAATTTTTATTGTAAAAAATATCAAAATATTTAATTATATTTTAATTTTAAATCTTATGACATATAGTAAAGTTAGTTTACTTTACTTAATTTTTTTTTTTTTACAAGAGATAAATAGCATTATCATTTGTGTTAAAAAAACGAATACAAGTTAAACGATAATTTCATAGTACCTGCACGTTCGGTCTCGCTTCGCTTGCGGTAAACATATTTTTTTAATCAGAATTTTTATAATAAATAATATAAAAATATTTCTAAATTATGTTACCTATTGTAGGAATTGCTTAACTATTATTAAAATATGTTTCGCATAAAACGCGTTTTATCAAACTATGATAATATTTTGATACTTCGTTGCTATGTATGTTTATTTGGAAATATAAGTTACAAAACCTTCTCATCGAAACAACTTGCAACTCTCATTGAAACAACAATCTGCTGTCCAATGCAACCAACAAAGATTCTAAACTTTAAAAATTATTCTAAGTTTATAATTTTTTAATATTAATTGAGTTGTACTTGCTATCACTGTGTAAACGTTGCAGACGCTATACTCTTGTCTTTGATATATTTTCTGACGGTAAAGTTTTAGTATATTAAAATTTTCAAGTATATTTAAAATAATATTATTTTGTATACTTTTGTAGTCCAGAATCTTTCTCTATAGTTTAGTTTTGTTTCAAATTCTACAAAATTTATTAGCTGTTACTTTCCACGTGGTATTTTTAATGACAGAAAAATTAGTTTGAAGCAGACACAATTAACTTTTAAGCTGATATAGCTTTTGTATACTTGTCCATGATTAATTGAAGCATCTAAAATATTTATAATGTCTGAGTCTACTGCAAAGCATTCTTTTCCAACAGTTCATGTTGACAGATGTATAATCCATTTAATATTAATGGACATAGAGGCAAAATTTCAAGGCCATGCTTGAAGCATCCAAATTGATGATTCTCACGAAGGGATCTGGTGATCCAATAAATGGTTATATCGATTGCTTTTCGTTCATCTTATGCAGAAATCAGAATCCTGCTTGCTTTTTAGAAAGTTGTCAAAAATATGGTAATTTTTTAAGATTTGAAGAACATGTATCTTCTGTATTATACGAAAATAGGATTGAAGAATTAATTTTTAGTCTCTAGCAGTCAACAAATAAATATACTTTAAAAAGAGAATTTCTTTCGGTGGATGATTTTACGTCTTAATTGTCTTTGAGTTTAAAAAAACTTATACCACATCATTTCATCGCAAAAAATTAATCTAAATATATAAAAGATCAGAAGAACAATTTACAAGAGAACGAAGGGCTTCTGGAGATGGATTATTCTGAAAATTTTGCTTACATCGTTCAGGATGCTGCTCAGCAATTTCATTTTAACAATCATCAGTGTACAATAAATGTTGCAGTACTATATTACAGAGAAGATAATGAAACAAGGCATTGTAGTTTTATAGCACTTTCTGAATGTACTACTCATGATACGGCCGCAGTTTATATTTTACAAGAAAAGATTATTTCTGAAATAAAGAAAAGATTCCCAAAAATTAATAAGATTATATACGTCACAGATGGTGCAAAACAGCACTATAAAAATAGATATCAAATGATGAACTTGGTTAATCATGAGTCAGATTTCCAAATAATGGCGGTTTGGCATTTCCATGCTCATGGAAAGGGTTCATGTGACGGAGTAGGAGTCGTGTTAAAAAGAGAAGCTACTCGTACCAGCTTGCAGGCCAAAGCTATGGAAGCGATTTTAAATTCTAAACAACTTTATGACTGGGCGAGACAAAAGTTCCAAACAATAACATTCTTTCACTATTCCAAAAAAGATTACGAAAAAACTTCAAGATCACTAAAGAAAAGATTCTCGGCTGCACCGTCTGTTACAAAAATTTCAGAAGGACATGCGTTTTTAGTTTCTCCCGACAAAAAAATTACTGTGTTTAGATACTCTAATGCACCAAGTCCATTATCAATAGTATAATATTAATAATTGAATTTAAAATATGTTCAACAAAATAATACAAATATACAAAAATAAAAGTAATAATTAAAAAACTTTAAAAAATAAAAAAAGAAAGTAATGCGGGCTTTGTAATAAAGACAGTCTCAACCCTGTAAAACGCAGAGAGCTTTCATAGGAATCAATAAAAAAATTGCACAGTATAAACCATATTATCAGTAATCAGTTACATTATTTAAGTGCACTGAAGTAAAAGTAAAAAAAAATAAAATTTAACTTCGTGATCAAATTCAGTGGACCAAAATTCATAAAAATAGCCTTTGTCAATGATTTTCCTCTAGATGTAAATTTCTTAACGGCATAAAAAAGACATTTTGGATGGTTTTTTGAGGTTAGGGACGAGCGCTTGAGGTATCGGTAAAAAAACGGCCGGATTCGTGTTCAGCAGCACAAAATACATAAAAATAGTCGTTGCTTAGAATTTTTCTGAGCCTCTGTGATTTCTGACAGCTTGATCATTTCGTGAAGTAGTAATGTTTTAAGGTTAGGGATCGCGTAGCTCCGTCTGGAAACAAAATT
The DNA here is from genome assembly GCA_037356405.1 of Nasonia oneida. Classification (NCBI taxonomy): domain Eukaryota; kingdom Metazoa; phylum Arthropoda; class Insecta; order Hymenoptera; family Pteromalidae; genus Nasonia; species Nasonia oneida. The sequence goes on along the minus strand of JAZHPH010000249.1, from coordinate 153,079 downwards.
TTAAAAAACGCCCCTCACTAATTGAATGTACATAAAAAATGCTAAATTTTCCATATTTTTAAAAATTTTTAGATCAAAAAGAATTTTGGGCAGAGCTTTGTTACGTTTGACGTAGAATGTCCCATGTATGCGTGAGTCTGTGTGTGTGTGAATAACTTATGCGGACTGGTACATCACTCTTTGGGACTCTTTAAACTTAAAACGTGACTTGTGTGGACAACGAGAGATATTTGCTTTAGCACAATGGGTGTTCTGCAGACGGTGTATACACGTTAGGGGTGTGCGAGTCAGAAGTGTAGTTTGACATTTGTTTACGGCATTATGGTGCGAATAATTAAACCAAAGATATACAGATATATTATGAGTGTTTAGATTTTAAGATAACATATGGATTGAACAGATTCAATAGATTACAAGAGCAAAAAAATATTAATAGGTTGAAAAATCAGTCCAAATAACCAATTGAGTTATTTTTTAGGCAACTCGTACAAAAACTCGAAAAAGTACTCTAAGCTTTAAGTAACATATCACTGTTACGAAAGAAGGAAAAACTATAGAATTTGTTAGATATGTGTAAAACTCAACAATCACCTTAGTTTTGCTTATAGGTACAAAAAAGGCGGAAATCAATACATGCGTTACAAAAACTATGGGGTACACCAAGGGCTTAGCAGGCTTTTTAGCCTCGTGTGGATATTGCAGTACTTGTTTGCAGCTCCGGCTACTGGACTGAACTCGTACTGCAATCTCCACACTTGGTCTAAACAGGCCTACTTTACGTCCTTGGTACACATAGATACTATTAAATTATATTGTAAAATGTATAAGATTTACAATTCATAAATAGGTTTATAACTATTATGTACGCTAAACTACTTACGATGCATACATAAGATAAACCCTTGATTGGGCACCTTTTAAAAGAAGTAATTCACTTTTAAAATTACTCAGTCCAGGTTCGAACTCGATGACATTTTCAACCTAAAATTTGAAACAAATATTTTTATTATATTCTCATATATTACTAAATTTTACAATCCCTTCAATATTGATATATATTCTTATCAGTATGACATGAATTCATAGGGAGGGACTTTAACGACGTGCAACGACACCCCTATAAGAAGGAGCAATAGTTTTGAGAAAAATCGGTTTTTACATTTTAGAGCTTCACTTGAAAACCACTTGACAAAATCGTTTATAATTTTAGCAGCAGATAGATTTTTTTTTTATAGTAAATAACCAAATCAAATTTTGAAGCATTTGACTACATTGTTTTAGAGATAAACACATAAAATATCTACTTTTTTTGAAAATCTGAAGTGCAATAAGGCCTATTTACGTCCGTAATCGAGGCACAAATAAACTCATTTTTTTCAGTTTTCGATTTATTATTAAAAAAATAGGTAGTCAAATCACTTGAAATTTTAATGGGATATAGTTTGACACATGACCCATCGACATGATATTTTTGTAAGGTTATGATGTTTAGTTTCAGAGATATGTATTTTTTAAAAAAATCACCTTTTTCATTTTATCTGTTGAACAAAGCAGTCGATCCTGAGGACCAAACGAGGAAAAGTAGGTTATTTAATTCTCTTTCAAATGCATTTTAGCTGAATTGTTTGTAACAATGGGATGTAAAAAACGCAAAATAGTGTTAAAATAAAAAAATAGCCATAAAAAAAATATTTGAAAAAATAACTTTTTTCCCCGAATTCAGAATACAAGAATAGATATGCATGTCAAATTTTATTGATATTGATGGAGTAGTTCCAGAAATATTACGGTATACATATACACATACACATCCATACGGATATTTTCTTAAAACACTTGATTTGAACTTCTAACACACCAAGAAGTATTTTCTAGAAGTTTTGACAAAACTCAAAATTTCACTATTAACAAAGCTTCCTCTAGGAGGAAGCAATAATTACCGAGTAAGACTTGATATGGTTAGCTTGATAAGCTTTAAGTTTTTTTTTTCATTTGATATAGAATGTTGATTTATATTAGCATCAGCATTATCTGAAGGCACTAAGGAAGATTCTGCTGCTGCATTATCAATAACATTAGAATTTAATGACTGTACTTGATTCTCCGTTAGCAGCATGGATACATCTTCTGCTAGATAACCTGTCATAGAAAGATAGAAGTCAGTTTCTTATTGTAGTATATGAATAAAATTATACTTTATATGTATTTTATTAATGAGTAGAAACTTACTTTTTGCTTGCATCAATAAGCCAGAGCTGTTTTTTTTTGTACGAAGTTGCTGTTTACTTCTATGTGGTTTGTAATTTCAGCTAGTGTTGGTCTAGGAGGGCACGATGAAACGGTTTTCTGCATTGTACTGGAGTGTGTTACGTCAGCCTACCATTACCTGGACTGGCCGGTTAAAACAAATACGAATATCACGCCAAACCGACAAGTTACTTTACCACGGTAACCAAAGCTGTTACAAGGTAGGCATAGCAGAGGCTGACAAACCAACGACGGTCGACAACACACAACGCGACAGGACAAGCCAGCAACTGACACGTGCAGCCGCAGAAGAAAGGGCGACGATTCTAAATAAATCAGGTCAAACTGGAGACTCCCCGGGGCTGCCGGACAATAAGGAAGCCATAAATCTCGGTCAACTGGACCCAAATAAGTAGAAATCGATGCGACGAAGAGGGAAATTATAATAAAGAAAACCATTGCAGATGACCAGGCTAGGGGCCGCATACTGACGGGCGATAATTAATAAAAGGGAAGCTCACCCCTGCTGAGACACACACCCTCCCAAATTTCTGATTGGCCAGAACCTTCCCTATGCTTATGCATTACCCTCTTCCCTATATATACCAATGGAGAGCAAGGAGGATCATCTTTCGGATTTCGGAGTTCTTACTGGTAGGGCGAAGCTCTGCCCAACTCGCGACTTAAACTATTTTTCCGTAATTAGACTTAGACTCCGAGCGTTCGCCTAGTTTTCGGACTTAAGTCGCATTTCTGCTTCAGACACGAGTTGTACTCAGTCGAGGTCTTATATCTTGTACCATTTATAACCAGACGAGTTGAATAAATCATTACTCTTAACTATTAAATCTTGCGTGCGAATTATTACATTCAAAACTCCGCGCCCTCGAGACAAGCTACATCACCAGAATGAGAGCAAGGCAGTCAGTCAGTAACTACAAGCCAGCAACTTCAAGGTAAGTCGATTGTTCTTATCCCTATTCATAAGTTATCGTCAGTGTCGCATGCAACGTTATTGTGTCAGTTCATAGTGTCGTATCTTAATCTGTTCAATATATTTGGAAACCACTCTGAGTCTCGTTACTCCGTGAGCTATCACCGTCAGTCGAGCTATCGGTCAAATCGCGATCTTCTTTACCCTAGGCTTTTCGCATGAGCGGACTGAGCTAAATAAAAGGTCTCATCGACTCGGAATTCGTAATTGTTTCTAACATGCGAGTATTTTCTCTGTGCGGCCGCCCGGACGTAACAGAAATTGGGGGCCCCTTCCGGTCTTGTTTTTTTTTATTAGGAGCAAGCGCGATAAGATCGTCGGAAACATGGTGTTAGGCTGTAACACCCCGTACAGGCTCCGAATAAAAATTATAAATTATAATTAGAAACTAAAAATCTTTAAACAAAATTATAGATTTTATAGATAAACGCTTCGGTTCAGCTGAGCTCACAGCTGACAACGCAACACCAGCAGCGCCACGAGCCAGCGAGCGGCAGTAGCAGAAGACGGCAGCAGAAGAGGGAGAGCGCGCAACACGCGCTATATATCTATATATACCGAGCAGCGAGCGCAGTGGCGCAAGAGTAGGAGTAGCGGTGCGGCGGCGCAGCGCGCGCGTATTATAATGTATTAGTATGAATGGTTTTTTGTATATAGGTGGGAATGTCTGTGTGAATGTATGAATGTGAAAGTAATTTAGGCGGCACGATCCCCGCTCGCTCCGAGGCCTATATAAGGACCCGCACGACCCGTACCAGCTCACTAGCCGCAGCGCAACTTAAGCGCCAGCGCAACTAAAGCGCCTAGTCCCTGCTCTTGAGCAACTTATGCCTTGAGCAGGTAAACGACTTTACCGAGAGAATATTTTCGAATATTTCTTATACTTATAAAATTTCAAGATAGGCAACGATATCGCAACATAACGTGTATCCGTCCTATACTTGTAAAATTTCCAATTCATGTAAAAGAAAGACGTAGAAAAATTTCGTTACCGAATTCAAACTTATAAAATTTTCGAACACGAACAGATAACGCAAACTTAAGAGTATCTGCATAAGATCTCTTCTAGAAACATTACGATTTAATCAGATAACGCAACTTAAACGCGTATCCGTTTATTTATTTTTGTAAAAATCAAAGCGGATTTACTTATTTAATTTATGTGATACTTAGAATATATGCAAGATTTTCGCAATATTCTATTATATATTTATTTGAATATATTCATTTTTGTTATAAAGAACAAAAATCTCTTTATTGCAATAAACCCCCACTACCTGGTATCCCGGACCTGAACTACTATTATTAAAAATCATTATAAAAAATTATAAATTAAACTCATTTTGAATCTGTCGTCAAAATTACGACACAGATTAAGTAAATGTTCACTGCTTTTCGATAATAAGATTAATATATTTTACACTCCAGGACCGAGAAAAGTCGTGACCGTTTCAAGGCGGGCCAAATAAAGTAAAAGAGGCATTGCAAATTTTAAAAGTAAATGCGAAGGCGTTAAAACCAGACGTACAGAGGGACGATTTGGATATCAAAAAATACACAACATACTTTCGAGAACTGTTAATAAAATGTGCAAACAAAGTACCGCAATCTACGGTAATACGAACGCGCACCGCGATATGTGTCGGTGAGCGTCTTACACAGTAAAGCAGCAGAAAAAGTAATGCGAGATTTGCCAAGGTTTGATGGAAAAAACATACCAGTGCACGTATTTGTGTTACGTTTACAACAAGCCGCGAACGCGCTTACCACAGAAGGAGAACTCGAACTTGCAAAAGTAATTTACTCAAAATTAGACGGCGACGCATGCAACTCAACAATTATTAAAACATTCAGATCAGTAAGAGAGATTAGTAAACACCTCAAATCAACATTCGGATTGGGAACATCGACGGACAAATTACTCGGAGAGCTCGCGTAGAAAGTATGGAAAGAAAAGCGACGCCGATTTTTAACGCAGAACTTAGCCGAAAATTAATATATTATTTTAAGAAAGGACTAGATTGGCCAATAAGCACACGGCTTGGTGACTTTAACGACGTAAACTACCCTACTTTAACGATTCCGAATTTTAATGAGCCTTTCACGCTAGTAACCGATTCGTCGGGATATGCACTCGGAGCAGTATTGCTAAACGGAGAACCGGGAAAAGAACATCCAGTGGCATATATGTCACGCACATTGACAGAAGCGGAAAGGAAGTGGGACACGTATAATAAAGAGGCGAACGTGCTAGTATCGGCAATTAAACATTTTCGGCCGTACCTGTTCGGAAGATGTTTCGTCTTAATAACGGATAATATAGTGCTACAATGGCTGCGTACTCATAGGAACCCGAATTCGCGAGTTAACAAATGAAGATTACTTGCAGAATTAAAATTTAACATAATCTATAAACCAGGAAAAACAAACATAGCTGACGCGCTTTCAAGAAACCCGGTAGAGAAAGCTATAAATATCGTGGCGGCGAAAGATATAAACAAGTCACAGAGTGACAATTCGGTGGACGACGCGGCAGGAGGCAAACCAACCCGCGGTAAAAACACCGCGTCAAAGCACACAATGCAGACGCGCGGTCGAGGAGGAAGACAACAGGGGGCGAAATATAAAGAAGCTATAGCAGCACTAGCACCAAAAAAAACACAGGCCAAAAGAAAGCCGCTCAAAAGAACGGGTAGAAAAAGAAAATTCCGAAGAACAAAGGGGAAGCCTTGCGATGGGGGGCAAGACAATTAAAAATTATGGGAAAATTACCGATGTTCACACAATTACAAATCGGAATCCCAACGTCAATACGCGTCAACAATAAAACGCATATAGCACTTCCGCTACGAGATGAAGCACGAATCGGACCAACATTGGCACGACACAACATCGAGATTTTTTTCACCAATTTAACACCATTTTTAAGACAAGCAGAGTTAAAATCGATAAGTATAGCGAAAACCAAAAGAATCGAAGAATTGGAATGGCGCGACGCGATAAAACCTTTAAAAGAATTATTTGCGCGCTCACACACTAAGCTAATAATTTGCTTAGGGCTTATAAAATATCCATTGGCGGAGGACCGAGAGACGATAATAAAAGCGGCACACGCGTCAATAGTCGGGGGACACCACGGCGTAACAAAAACTTATAAGAGAATTAAACAAAACTATTATTAGGAAAATTTAAAGGACGTAAAACAAGCTTTCGTGCGAAAGTGCTTAGACTGTCAATTAAAGAAATTAGTTAGAGTAAAAACCATTATATTAGCCATTGACGTAGTAGGCCCACTACCTCCTACGGATAGTGGCAACGGGTACGTACTAACGTTCCAAAATAATCTGACAAAATTCGCGATAGTCGAACCACTGGGAGACATTATGGCAGGGACAGTTGCGAACGTACTAATACGAAAGATCATTTGTATTTTCGGAGCACCGAGAGTAATATTAACGGACCAAGGAACAAATTTTCTTAGCAAACTAATGAAAAGAGTGGCAAAACGGTTTAGAATTAAACAAATGAAAAGAACAGCGTTTCACCCACAGTCGAACGGGTCACTCAAACGCTCGCATTCCAGCCTGATGCAATATGTAAAATTTTTCGTGCAAAAGAACAAAAGAGACTGGGACGAGTATATAGACTTAGCGACATTCAATTTTAACACCAGCGTTAGTGAAGCCACTTGGCACACGCCGTTCGAGCTCGTATTCATAAATCGTATGCGTAAATCAAACACGCTACAGACCAACACGCCTACGCGCGGCATAATGGCGGACACGCATACGCTTACTTAAGAAAATATTCAGCTACGGACAAACACTAGCTTAAAATTTTTTTTTTGCTGCTGACTCACGCACAACAGACAGAGAACAACAAAACAAAAAAAAAACACAGAAACCAGCAAGCTGTTCCTGCGAACAACAAACATGTATGCAATACGTTTCACATAAATGTAACAAAGAAAAAAGGAACGCACGACTTTTAATGAACCAATTACAATGATTACAGATGATAAATATTTGGATTTTGTGGATAACAGCAATAGCTCAACTTTTCATCGGGGGTGCCGCGATTATAGCATACAACTGTTCGCAGCAAGTCTCTCATTTAACAAACTTCTTACTAATTAACGTCGGAGAATGCGGCATAGAAATGCCGTTAGTAAACACAACACGAGTATTCGTGAAACTGTTGAAATTAAATGAATTCACGGACACTCACGTAAGGTTCTGTAAAGTAAAGATAAACAGAACGGCAAAAACCTGCAGCGCGTTTTCACACTCAAGCGACGTGTTTAGAGTCGAAGTGAAGTTCCTTGACGAGATAACAGGAGAAGAGTGCAAAACAATGCATAGGCATCGAACGTACAGGTTTCACGATGAGATGATTACTAACTTAAAAATAAACGCGACTACGGTGCACCCGATGACCTTTGCGGGAAAAATAGATCACGCGGGGAATTGCGAACAAGCGGGCACTTACATGGACCCATACGGAGTATATGACAAAGTAGTAGTTTCGGGATATCTCAAAATAACATTAAAAGAATACGAAACATTAGTAAATTTAAATACGAACAAGATAGTTTTGAGATTGGGAACAAGGTGCACTCTTACGCAAGACCAATGTACAGACTCGGAGGACGGTTACGCGTTTTGGGATCCGGAACCACCAACGACATGCGAATTCAATAAATACGCCAAGTTATACGCCGACGAAGTAAATAAAGTTACGAAGGAAGGAAACGCGCAAAGACCAGTATATATTATGAAATTGTCGCAAGTCGCGTTCGTGTTTACAGCAGTAGGCACAGTAAACGTATGCGTAACAAACTGTAAAAGCTCCGTCAGTAAATAATTGAGATATATTCACGTTTGTAACACATAAAGGGGTAAATTAAACAACTGTACCAAGATTTAATATTATAAAAATGCGAACTCGAGAAGAGAGTAATAGCAAATGCGCTCAGCATCGCAGCAGCGGCACCGGATTTATTCGCATATCAAATCACAAAAAAGAGCGGCTACATAGGGTTAGTAACGGGCGAAGTAGTCCACCTAATGAAATGCGTGCAAGTGGAAATACACCGGAGGGAAGAAAGCACTTGCTATCAGGAACTACTTGTAATGAAAGACGACAAAAAAACCTTAAAACTTTTTGGACAGAGACTACATTTAATCCATTAATCCCGCCTATGTTTCAACTAGAGAATGAATGGTACACGGTGTTACCAGGGTCGGTAACAAAGGGAATAACACTGAACATACTAAAACCAAAAACAAAACCGACATGGAACTACACAGACCCCGCGAACCTCGCGAAAAGCAGAATATACACGCCGGCGCAAATACAAGCACTGCGACATCACCTAATGTTCCTAGTCGAAAAGCCAGCAGTGCTTAATTCAATCGCGATAAGCATGTTGGGCAGAAGCTCTAGGACGGACGGGCTATCGGTCACGAGACTGTTCGACGAGAACGCGATGGCAAGACGCGGAATCAACGTGGGGTAGAATATGGGGAAAGTTTTTGACATTCGGCTCGGCTTCGGCTGGGATAATCGGCTTGTTTATGATAGCGAGACTCATTAAATTCGTGGCTGACACAGTAATTCACGGTTTTAGGAAGTTTGTGGAATATTTTAGAAAGTTTGTGGAACTCGGTGACCCAATTATTGTTGCATTTGGAATTGCGAAAGGAGAAATCAGACAAGCAAGGCGAAGAGGGGAAAAAGGACCCGGACCCTTAGCCGCATCCGAACGAATACTCAACGCAGGCCCCGCCCCCTCAGAAGGACGACGGCATCGCTCCCGCAGCAATTCTAACCGAGGGGGGAGAGCAACCATTACCGTATCAAGCGAAAATTAGCGAACCAATTATACCTGGTATTACCAAACGCTAACGGTGTATTTCCTCCGCGAAAGAGGTTTAAGCGCTCGTTCGAGGCAGAAGTCTAATCAGCAAAAAAATCCTTTTCTCAGCAACACTGTTATAATTGTACGGATATGCGTATTGTAGTACGTATGCCCTTGACGACAAAGCAAAGAAACATTAGTAAATCAATTAATTGAAGTCAGAAAGGAGATTACGTGGTTGGCCCAAAGACGCGGTGAGTCGGCCAACGAATACGGAGCACAAGTAGCGGAACTCCTTCTCGCCTACAATAGTAAGAGCAATTTAGTAAAAGCTGAAGTATTCGAAATCACCGATTCACCCAAAGATAGGGAAAAATTGGCTATTTATTCGTTCTTGAAAGGAATCCAAGGATAAGTTAAGAAGCATATATGCAAGCTCGCAGTTTATAAAGACTTAGCACACGCGAGGAGACACGCACAGCAAATCACGCGCCGGCTGGAAGATATTAAACAAATCAAGAAAACTATGATGACCTTTATGTAGAAAAAAGAGACATCAAATTACGCGAACAAACACAAGATTAAACCTTAGAGAACAATTAAAAGACAATAGACTATTACTCAGTCTGTGACGCGTTGGAAGGCTGGTACTCGTTCCAAACCAAAACGGGAGTACACGGATACTACGCTTACGATCACAAAAAATTATATTGTCAACTCTGTTATCATCAGCTCGTACAAGACACCCGAGGCGGTTATGTCTAACTTTTTAGACACGCATATATTCTCTAAGATCACATTACCGATTTCTTGCAACATTTGCGAAGCGACATTACTTGAGGTAGCGCCAGCTCGCAAGTGCGAAAAATGTCACAAGATTTATACCGGGCAGGCAGCAATCAGGAGGCCGACCGCCTCACATTTCGTGATCGGTTTCGTAAAACTGAATCCAAGCTAATTTGGAATTATGAACGCGTTAGCTATCAATACGGACTGAATTTTCTCTGCGAACGGTGCTACTCGGAAACGGCGTTCGAATTGCGAAATTTAGCAGCCCTCAGCATCACTCGGATGGTGGACGAGCTCCAGAACGAAATCTCGCCCATCTCGTGTGGATACTGTAAGAAAATTATAGGATTTGATAGATGCCACCTAGATCAGGCAATCAAAAATCGACGGAGGAAATTTTCAGTAGTAGGCAGGGTGAAAGAAAAGGTTTAAGCCACGCATCTCGGAGATAGGTGATAATCAATCTGTGAAAGAACACTAGGTAAGATAAACGGCGCAGCGGTGCGAGAAGCTAAGAGATGAATTAAATAATGTTGTGTCCATAATGTACTAGATAAACATCTCTAGTATCAATTTCATTCTGCAACTTCTCCTCGTCGGTGTTGTTCTCGATGAGGAAGGCATTGACTTTGGTGGGTAGGAAAACGTCGAAACTTCCATCCAACTCCAACACCATCTTGGCGCCAAATTTTGTCTGAACTTTCTTATGTTTGGATATTTTGTACTTCTTGTTGAACTCCAAATCCTTAATTTTTTTTTGTAGGCAGGAATGGTGGAGCTTTTGCCACAGCATTCAGCGACTCCATTCTGTAAAAATAATGATACAATATGTATAAGCTTATTATATTTGTTTATGTATTATAAGAATATATTATACTCACATGATAAATTATTCTTCCAATGTTGTCGTTGTTGTATCCGAATCAGATGAGGAATAATAATCCTCAAAGAAATGCAGTGGCAAGATAAAATCTTGTCGTACTGCACGGAGCCACTTGTTTATTGTGTAAACGTTTTGAACTGCACAATTCTCCTTCCAGTCAGGAAGGTGATGTGAACACACCAGCGGAGTTCGAAATTCTGGTGTCTTTAAGGATGGACAGCCAAGATCTTCTATATTATGGACGTCCGTGAAATATAGCTGCAGCCACTCCTTTTTCTGTGCACCTTTCACCCAAATAATGACGTTCCTTGTCGGCGATAAATCGAGGAGGCTGGAGCAAACTTCGGCTAGCTTGTCGTATGGCAGTTCACCGTCGCTCCACTTTAATCCGTGAAAAGAATATTTGAGCCACAGATTGGCACACTGAACATCGCTCGACAAGTCGTACCAAGAGTGCGGTGGTTGAAATGTAGTTAGTTGAGCTACTGCTGCTGGCTCGTTGGGATCAATGTAATGTAGGCCAACTCCTTGACTATGAATTCACCGTTTTGCCCCTTGAAGCCCTGGGTATCAACAATCACATCCATGTTATCTATGAAAATATTACTCATTAAGAATAAATTTATAAATAAAATAATAAAATATTTAAAATATACTTACAAATTCTACAGCTTTCTCAACTATTGTAGAGAACAGTATACTGCTTGAGTTCACTCGGAAATGTATACAAACACGGAGCAGAGGACTGCTTAAATATACTAGAAATTTGTACCCCTTCCACTAAAAAAGCTTCTCAAGCTCGATTCATTCACGCTTGCGATGTGCAACGTTTCTTTTCATGTTTCTTTGAACGACATCAACCCTCTCTCATACGTTTATATGCATCTCCCATAGTCTCCACTCAGGCCAATACAAGCAGTATTTTCATTCAAAGCGCACCGATTTTGTATATCTCGCGCGGTACAGCAGATACAGCTAGATCCTGGGATTTTCCACTACCCTCTCCCCCGTACTTTTAAATGCGTTTCCCATAGTCCCCACACAGACGCCTGTAGGCTTATGTTTTCGGTACACTGACTCTCTACAGCGAGAGCTGCAACCAAACGTCTGGAGACGAATTTTCGAGCAAGCGCGCCGATTCTCTACTCTTTTTCTCGTTTTCTCCGCTACCCTCTCCCCCGTACTTTTAAATACGCTCCCCATAGTCCCCACGCAGGCGCCTGCAGGCTTATATTTTCTCTACACTGACTCTCTACAGCGAGAGAGAGAGAGAGAGAGAGAGAGAGAGCTGCAACCGATACAGCTTGACCCGACACAGATGCTCTGCAGGGTGCATCTTCGCTGTGTTTTTTTCGGACGAGGTCAGCTCCTCTCTCCATCGTACTTTTAAATACGTTTCCTATAGTCCCCACGCGGGCGACTAGAGATGAATTTTCGATGCACCGACTCTCATCGATGACCCTCATTTTTCACACATGAAAATAATGAAACGCAAATGAAAAATTATCCCCACCCTTGCATCTATTATATTATTTAAGTCAGAGCGCTGATGAAATTTATTTTAGTTGTCTTTCTAAAGGGATTAGTTTATTATCACATTGAAAGAAATCTTCTACACAGATTATATCAACAACATTAAAATAAACTAATAGTGGTATGAATATTACTATTAAATTGAACAAATTATTTAAAATATCAGTATTCTGAATGTATAGAATTGAGTCGAAGCATCTAAAACACTTAAAAGCTCAAATTTCTTTGGTCGAAACTTTCCCAATCCCTTAAACAGATACGGCTAGTTTATTTGGCAATTATTGCACCCAGATGTGTGAGAGCCAAACGCTTTGTATACACTTGCAAATCGATAGAACCATTCGAATCGTAGCTCTCGGTGAAGTAACATCGTGCGTACGTGTGTGGGTGCATGTGTAAACAAATACGAAACAGTTAAAAAAATTTTGTATCAACATCATCATGGAGAATAAAGTAAGTACATTTTTATACATCTCTATCTCGCTCTCTCTCTTGCTCTCTTTCTCGTTCACTCTCTCTCTCTCTCTCTCTTGTCTCTTTCTCGTTCACTCTCTCTCTCTCTCTCTTGTCTCTTTCTCGTTCACTCTCTCTCTCTCTCTTGTCTCTTTCTCGTTCACTCTCTGTCTCTCTCTCTCTCTCTCTCTCTTTCTCTCTCTCTCTCTCTCTCTCTCTCTCTCTCTCTCTCTCTCTCTCTCTCTCTCTCTCTCTCACGTGAGTACGACAGTCTGCTTTGCTCTGCTTACTTTTCTAAGATCTATTACTGCCGCACGCTGCCTTCGGGCCTATTGTTTTGTAGTTTGTTGCATGCGCCTTTCTGCAACCTTCATCGTGAGATAATAATCACTGGTGGCTGCAACTTCTTTCAACGCTAATTTTTTGCTCCAACATCACCTGCTGTAACCTAACCTGCAAATTCGCACGGCTTTTCTCCTTGCTGCACGGCGTCTATTTCTCCTCAAAGCGATCCACGTGGAGCCACCTGTCGGGTACACGGAACACCACCAGCAACATCATCAATCACAGGTCGGTCAATTCCCACCTCTCTCGGTTAGCACCTCATCTGGCTTTCGAGAGTATTAAGTCTTTAGCTTACCTATCAGTCGATATTATCAGTCGATAACCTACCACCTGCTACTACTTTACAACACGCTCTACATTATCGACTGCCAGTAAGTTGTCGACGGAGACTTAATAATAACATCAAAAATGAGTGGAATTGGTGTGAAGAATGCCGAGTCGCTCCTCACGTGTGCTCAATGTAATAAAGCTGCCAAAGGGAAAATGAAGATCTGCGAGCTGTGTAATCGGCAGTTCCACTCCATTTGAGTCAACATCAGGTCTATAATGGTTAGTGATACTGCAACGCTCGCTTGCGCAGTCTGTGCGGAGGAATATGCCACCGTCACACCAAAAACCACGCAGACGAGAGCTCAAACAGCAGCAGCGGCTGCAGCAGCAAATCGATCAGCCAAGGGCACGCCTGGAACGGGCGCGCACAAAAAGAATAACTCGGCACCTCCTTCTCTTGCGGGCTCCAGAACCCAGTCGCCTGCAAGAACACAGGTTTCGTTCATCGAAACGTCCCTTAAGGACATATTCGCGGCGCTGGATGACATTAGGAAGATCCAGAATGAGGCCCTTCAGGCACAAAACACCATGTCTGAAAGGGTCTCAAGAATCGAGAGTAGGCTTGGTCATCTTGAAAGCCGCCTCAAAGCCCTTGACGGATTGCCTGTGCTCAAAACTCGACTGACCAATGTCGAGTCCTCCATCTCCGAGCCGCAGGCTCAATATCAAGAGCTGTCGTCAAGGAGTCCCGCAGAGCAGCACAACATCAGCAGTGCTCCTGCCTCCGAGGAGATCAACAACCTCCGCAGTGAACTGGCCGAGGTTAAGTGGAAGCAGGAGCGCTCTGTGAATAATGTGGTGGTGATCTCCGGCCTAGTCTACACCCAGGAGACGTCACTGCATCTCCTGGCCTTTACCCTCTTGGCTGCACTGGACCCCACGGTCCTAAGGCGGGATGTTACAACGGTCAGGACCATGGGGAAACTCGACGCTAACACCATCAACGCCCAAAGTGACAGCATATTTCCACCCCTAGCTGTCACTCTCTCCTCCAGTGCGCTGACCCGCTCCATCATAGTGGCCAAAGCCAGGAAGTGGAGGAAGTGAAAGCTCTCTACCCAGATCACCAGGGACTTGTCAACATTAACGAGCTGCTTCCTCCAGACATCCATAAGTTGCGCATCAAGACCAGGCTTGAGGGGAAGAGGAGAAAAGGCTGCCGTTCCTTCGTGAGGGATGGGAGGATTTACATCCGTTCTAGCGAGGACAGTGAGCGGGCCACTATCATCTCCAACCAAGCTGATCTTGAGGCTTTTTTGCCCCGAACGCCGCCAACAGCCAGCATGGACATAAAACACTAAGACACACACCTATCATCACGCCAAAACCACCATCTAAATCATTCATCTCATCGACATCTGCCTCCAAGGTGTCTCTGTCTGAGGGTCTTAGGGTCTGTCATTTCAATGCGAACTCCCTTACGGGTCACATTGAGATGATCAGGTTCTTCTTGTCCACTCGTCCCCTCTTTCACGTAGTGGCTGTAACTGAGACCTGGCTGAGTGACAATATACTATCCATCCCTTCACTGGATGATTACACTTTGTACAGACCGGACAGAAACAGGAACGGTGGAGGTGTCACCCTCTACATTCATCATTCACTGACTGCTAGCGTTATCTCGTCATCTGACGGTGAATGGTCGGGCAAGCCGGGTAAGCCAGAGTATCTTTTTTGTGAAATCGCATCTAAGGGAATATCGCCCATCTTCGTGGGAGTTGTGTATCGCCCTCCTCACTCACCCTTTATCCAGGGATCTAACTTCATCAAACAACTAACAATGCATATGCACAACTACTCCACGAAGGTCATCATGGGATATTTCAATGCTGATCAGCTTTCCTCATCTGAAGACGCAAATTTCATCAGGGCTTTCATTGATGAGAACTCCCTTATTTCTGTACCATATGGTGCAACCCATCACAGACAGGACTCTGACACCTGGTTTGACCTATGCTTGATTGATGAGCAGGATCGCCTGCTCTCACACTGGAAGACTGACACTCCTTTCATCAACGGACATGACCTGATCACGGCCACACTCGACGTACAGATTCCACGCCACGTACCTACTACATACTCTTACAGAAACTACAAAGGAATCTGTGCTGAGAAGCTAAGGGACTTCCTTAGCGCATGTGACTGGTCATCCTTCGCCACGCCATCACTTGACGAATGCATCACCACTCTTAACATCAACATCTCGAACGCCATAAATCATCTCGCCCCATTAAAGACCGTGACACCTGGGCGTAAACGTCACCCGTGGTTTACCGCGGCTCTTCGTGACCTTCGTAACTGAAAGGAACAGACTCTACAGACGTTTTCGCAGAAGCCGTTTACCGTGGGACCTATACTTTTATAGAATCGCGCGGGACGACGCTCATAAACGGATTGAGGAGGCCAGGTTGAATTACTACTATTCACGCCTGTCCTCCTTGACCGACGTTGCAGAGATCTGGAGAGAGCTTGGGAATCTTGGTATTACTACTTCTAAAACTCCTTCACCTGCTCGGTTCTCTCCGGATGCTCTCAACGAACACTTTAGCTCCATCTCAAAAGACCCTCAAGCTCCATCTGTTGAGGAGTATCTGCGAACCCTGGAGAGTCTGGACCTCCCTGAACACTTCATCTTCAGGGAAATCACAGAATCGGACGTGTCGGCTGCGGTAACACACTTTAACACCCAGGCCAGAGGAAGTGATGGCATCCCACAGGTTGTAGTTTCTAAAGCACTGCCAATAGTCGCTCCCTTACTCTGTCAAATTTTCAACCTGTCTCTGAGCGAGGCACGCTTCCCCTCCGCCTTGAAATCATCGCTCGTAAGAGCACTAAATAAAGTCAACTCTCCAACAGCTGTAACTGACTACCGTCCGATCTCTCTACTCTGTTTCCTGTCCAAGGCGCTGGAGTGGCTGGTGCCCAAGCAAATTTCTGAATATCTTGAAACAAGGCTTTACCTTGACAACTTCCAAACTGGCTTTCGCACTGGCCACAGCACGCAGTCTGGCTTGATTAAGCTGACTGATGATGTCAGGCTTGCGATGGACAGGAAGAAAGTCACTCTGCTACTTCTATTTGACTTCAACAAGGCGTTTGATACAGTGTGTCACGTCAGGCTGCTCGGAAAGCTATCCTCTTTCGGCTTATCCAAGCAGGTCATCCGCTGGCTTGCATCTTACCTTTCCGGAAGAGAACAGGCCGTCATTGGTGACAACAACGAACTCTCAAAATTCCTATCACTAAACACCGGTATCCCACAGGGGTCAGTTTTGGGCCCCTTGTTGTTCGCGTTGTACATCAATGACATTGGTTTCTGGCTTGACTCAGATGTATCCCATCTAATCTACGCGGATGACTTGCAAATCTACTGCCAATGCCCCCTTGAGGAGCTCGACTCCTGTTCTGTCAGGATGAGTGCTAACGCCGAGAGGATAATGGGCTGGGCAGCACTAAATAGGCTTAGGCTGAATGTCAGTAAGACTAAGGCAATCGTCCTGGGTTCCCCCTCCTATATCAATGCTCTTCCCTCTATTGCCAACACCTATATAAATATAGGGGGAGCCCAGGTCGACTACGAATCATCTGTACGCAATATGGGGTTGGTGCTCGATTCCAAACTATCATGGAAAGAGCACGTCACACAAATTTGCAAACGTGCTCACTCTTTAATGTATCGGCTATATTTCTTTCGGAAGAGCACTAGCCTCAGATTGCGCCAACATTTGGTGCAAGCACTCCTATTTCCCCTCATCGACTACTGCTCACTTGTTTACTGCGACCTGACTCAAGAGCTTGACTTAAAACTGCAGAGGCTTGTCAATACGGGAATCCGATACATCTATGGTGTAAGGAGGGACGAGCACATCTCCCCTTACAGGCGTGAGTTGCAATGGCTCACCACCGCCGGACGTAGGAAGTACTTCATGGCCTGTTTTCTTAGAAAAATTTTCAACACCTCAATACCAGCTTATCTACTAGCCTATTTTGACTTCCACGTCGCACTCAGGCCTGTCAGGGGCGAGGTGACTCCACTGGACATCCCGTTCTTCAAGACGGAGACGCTGAAGAATTCATTTTTCATCAGCGCCTCCTACCTCTGGAACAGCCTTCCATCTCAACTTCGCGACACACTATCCATATCACACTTCAAACAAGCAGCTAAAAATTATTTCTTTAATTTGGAAAACACATAAACATCGCACAAACATACATACATTCTCTTTCATCTCATTTCATCTCTCAACATCACACACACCTTTACACTATATACCCTTACACAAATTTTATTTATTCCTTTATCATAATACACTATATTTGTTATATGTACAACATAATGTACAAAAATAAAGAGCAATTAATCTAATCTAATCTAATCTAATCTCTCTCTCTCTCTCTCTCTCTCTCTCTCTCTCTCTCTCTCTCTCTACTGCATACTCACACGTGCGGACTAGCTTTTTCTCTCGCGCTTTGCTCACACATCTGACAGTGGTCAAGTAGTAGGCACACGCATACTACTCCCACATTGGGCATTAGACCTCTGTTTTACCATCCAACACTCATTTAGTCGTATCTGTTTACAGATAAATATAAATAAATTTAATCCAATGAGTGCCGGTAGCTCTTATATACCATTACCAGCATTCATAGAGAAAAGGAAAGCATGCATAAATGTTAATAATTATGATAACTAATGCTTTATATGGGCAATTTTATCTGCATTATATCCAGTAAAACATGGAAATAATTCTAATAGATTGAATAGTTATATTCAGTATGAAAACATTTTAAATATGAAAGGTATTGAGTTGCCAGTATCATTGAGAAGTATCCCAAGATTTGAAAAGCAAAATAATGCAATATCAATAAATGTGTTTGGTCTAGATAACAAAGATATTACACCTCTTTATTTAACATCATGTAAAAAGAGTAATCATATCAATCTTCTTTTACTCACAAATGATAATTTAGATGGTGGTGATGTTGATGAAAGTGGTGAGTTTTTATCTCAATCACATTATGTATACATTAAAAGTCTGTCACGTTTAATCAGTAATAATTTGACAAATAGAAAAAAGAAACTCTATGTTTGCGATAGATGTTTAAATTTTTTTTATAAAGAAGATGACTTAATAAAGCATGAAGAGCATTGCAAAATATTAAATAAATGTAGAATTAGACTGCCTAATGAAGAAAATAGTTTGATAATGTTTAAAAATCATCGCTACAATAAAAAGTTACCTTTCATAATCTATGCAGACTGTGAATGTTTGTTAAAACCAATAAGTCAAGATGAAAAAACAAACACGTAACCAATACAAAGTCATGAAATTTATAGTATAGGTTACTATCTGAAATGTAGTTACAACGATTCACTATCAAAATATGTCTTTTATAGAGGACCTGAAGTGTCAAAATGGTTTGCTGAACAGTTAAGAAACATAGAAAAACAAATAAGTGATTTATATGCGAACCCTTTACCTATGCCAGTTCTATCTCAGACTGAATTAATAAGTTATTATGATTCAAAAACGTGTCATATTTGTAAAAAATTGTTGAATGATGATGCAAAGGTGCGTGATCACTGTCATCTCACTGGAAAATATCGAGGACCTGCACATGCTACCTGCAATCTAAACTATCAAGATTCAAAAATAGTTCCAGTTGTGTTTCATAATTTAAGTAATTATGATGCACACTTTATTATTACTGATGTATCAAACCATTTTCCAGGACAGATTGATTTACTACATCTGACAAAAGAAAAATATATTTCATTTACGAAGCATGAAGATTTTTAGATTCATTTAGATTTATGCCTACATCACTTGAAAAATTAGCATATCATATCTTCAAGACTATTCAATTGTTAATAAAGAATTTAGTGATCTGAGTACGACGCAAATAAACTTGCTAACAAGAAAAGGTGTTTTACCCTATGAGTATATAAGCTCATGGGAAAAAAAAAACACTTGGCGAGTACTCAGATCTTTATATGAAGACTGATGTTTTGCTGTTAGCAGACGTTTTCGAAAATGTTCGAGATCAGAGCATGAATGTTTATAATCTAGATCCTGCTCATTATTACACTACTCCAGGCTTTTCCTGGGACGCTATGCTCAAACATACAGGTGTACAATTAAAACTTCTAACAGACATTGACATGGTACTTTTTATAGAACGAGGAATTCGAGGTGGTTTGAGTCAGTGCTCTAATCGGTATGCAGGAGCTAATCATAAGTACATGCTTGAAAAGTATGATAAAGATAAAGCAAATGAATACTTGATTTATTTAGATGCAAATAATTTATACGGATTTGGGCTTTCACAGTGTCTTCCGTATGATGAATTTCAGTGGCTTGAAAATTGTGAAAGTTTTGAATTGTTTTCCATCGCTTCAGACGCTTCTCATGGTTATATTTTAGAAGTAGATTTAGATTATCCTCCTGAAATACACGATGATCATAATGATTTACCATTCTGTCCAGAACATGCAAAACCTCCGGGATCTAAGCAGGAAAAACTTTTAGCTACACTTCAACCTAAAAGAAATTACGTTATTCATTATATTGCTCTGCAACAAGCTCTTTCAAACGGTCTTCGACTCGTTAAAATACATAAAATTCTAAAATTTAAGCAGTCTCCCTAGCTCAAATCATACATTGATTTGAACACTAGTATGAGGACAGTAGCAAAAAATGAATTTGAAAAAAACTTTTTCAAACTAATGAATAATGCTGTATTTGGCAAGACCATGGAAAATATTAGAAAACGAGTTACAGTCAAACTAATGAGTAAATACGATGGAAGATATGGCGACGAAGCTCAAATTTCGAAGCCAAACTTTCACAGTAGTTCCATTTTTAATGAGAATCTAGTTGCAATACAGTTACATAAGACTGATATACTTATGAATAAGCCAATCTATGTTGGGCTTGTAGTTTTAGATCTCTCCAAGACACTGATGTATGATTTTCATTATAATTATATACGGCAAATGTACAAAGATAATTGTAAATTATTATACACAGATACTGATAGTTTTATATATGCTGTTAAATGTGATGATTTGTATGAAGATATGAAGAAGAATATTCATAAATTCGATACATCAGATTATCCAGCAGACAATGTATTTAATATACCATGTGTTAATAAAAAGGTCGTAGGAGTTATGAAAGATGAATGTAATGGTCAGATTCTTACAGAATTTGTTGGATTGAGAAGCAAAATGTACAGTACACGTGTTAATAATCAAGATAGTATGAAAAAAATCAAGGGTATCAAAGCTTCAGTTGTAAAGAAAATCATTGAATTTAATGATTATTTGGACTGTCTACGAAATTCACGCATTCAGAGTCGAGAGCAGTATGCTATAAGATCCAAACTTCACAAGGTGGAGACCATTAGACAGAGGAAGATTGCTCTCAGTCCTTACGATGATAAAAGATTTCTTCAAGATAATACTACTGATACGCTTGCCTGGGGGCACTATAAAATATTACGAAATGGGTAAGTTCGAATTATACACATACGCACATATTTCACGTAAAATTCAATTTAGAAACGATTCCAGCAAAGAGAAGCGTGTACGATTCAAGGAAGAACCAACCATATACTTGATGTATAAATGGAAATTTGCGCATCATGAAGCTCGATGTGGCAAGTGGGAGCAGGTTGCACGTGATCGAGAACGTTTTAGGAGAAGAATTTTACAAATAAATGAAATTATATTGTCAGTACTTCTAAAAAAATTGAAGGAAATGTAAATAAATGAACAATAAATTTTACATCAATTATAATTTATTAATGTTTTCTTTTTTTTTACATATCATTTTTATTAATCCAACTGTTGTGAGTATCGTAAAAACCTAACCATTTTACATAAACTCTATCACCACTTTTTCTTAAAACTTTCTCAATCAAATAGACATCTGGATATTTAGTCTTGAGAAGTTCTTCCTCGTAGAATCCTCCAGCTATTGGTTTGTCTTGATAATCTTTTAGATGATAAGTATAGGGCTTCGTAGATGAAACTCGCGTTATTGTAAAGACTTCAGTTGACAAATTGGGTGTATAGCCCTTATCGAAAACCTCCTTGATTCGGCTTACACGTACTTTATCTCCAATTTTAAATTTAGCTCGTTTAAACAAATTTAGGCTGTTTGACTTTTTCCTATTAATTCGATTAAGAATACGATTAACTTTGCTTTTGTCTACTCTGCAGGCTTCATTCCTATTGACCGATGTCGACTATTATTACACTGCAATGTTAAATCTTGTAAGATATCCAACCATTTGTAGCTACCACGCAGACTAAATAACTTCCACATCATACTTTTTAGAGTGCGATTAAAACGTTCACAAATTGATGCCTTAAGATTACTGTAGGTAGAGTATAGATGTAATTATAGAAAAAATTTTATAACTTTTCATTAGTTTGTCAAAATCTTTATTGTAAAATTCTTTTCCACGATCTGTTTGCAAATTCTTGGGTACTCTTTTTTGCAATAGTATTGATTTCATAGCTTGAGTTACACATTTTCCAGTTTTTTGTTTCACTGGCACAGTCCAAGCATACTTTGAGAATATATCAATAACTGTGAGCAGGTACTTAAACCCTTTATTTTGCTTGGCATATGGAATCATTTCAACAATATCTGCTTGCCAAGTTTCATCGATATTTTTGCTGAGAAAAGAACGACGTGGATAATTACGTCGAGCAGGTTTATGAAGTTCCTCCACTAGTCTTGCTTTCATTATGATTTACAGGTTTATTTATTCCAGAATCCAAGATTTGTAATTTCTCTTGCAAATCTCTAAGCGTTTTATTTATTCTAGAAAATTCTGTCTCAGTGTTTATAATTTTATCATTTACTAGACTCTCCACTTCCTGTAAATCTTTTTCAAATTTATCAGCTTTTTGTTCAATCAACTTTTTTACAGACTTTACAGCATCATCTTGATCCACAGCATCACCAACATAACACAGTTTTCGATTCTCTAAATCAAAATTTCCATTACTAGTCAGCTTCTGTGATTTACAACTACCGCGAGATCTTATGAATTACTGGAAAGTATCTCAAGTTAAGTACAATTATCAGAGGTATCAGGAATTTTCAACTTTCATCTGTGGTCATCTCTGTCTGAAATTTCTCTGCAATCAGCTCAATCGTAAAGATAATTTTTGTCTATATAAAAAGAAATCTACATTTAAGATCGATGTAAGAACGTTGCTGCTACAACCCTGATGAAAGGTTACACATCTTTCTCACCTAGTCAACTAAAGTATCTTGAAAATTCTTGCTGGACACCTATTACTGGCGTGGGAAATATAGCTGATAATAATGGAAACTTTGATGTGACAGTTCCTCTATCAATGATTTTTGGTTTCGCTGAAGATTATCGCAATATCGTTGTAAACGTTAAGCATGAACTTATTCTCACAAAATCGAGATCAATCGGTTAGAGTGGCTTATGCCCTACCTCATGCTGTCAGACCGACGAAAAATACAACTATTTAACTATATTCAAAAAGATATACCGATTTCGATGAGTTTTCGTTCATGGAAGTTGTATGAGTATCCAGTACTCCCAACAACCACGCAACATGTATGGACTGTAAAAACATCGAATCAGCTGGAAAAACCACGTTTTATCATTCTCGGTTTTCAAACAGGGAGGAAAGGTGTACGAAGACAAAATGCTAGTCATTTTGATCATTGTAATATTAGTAATGTCAAACTTTTCCTCAACTCTCAGAGCTATCCGTATGGAAATCTGAATCTTGATATTTTAAACAATCAGTTTGCCATGCTTTACGATATGTATGCTAATTTTCAGAATGCATATTATTCTGATAGAATTGTAATAGATCCCCTTTTAAGCAAAGAAGAATTCATTACAAATGCTCCACTCATAGTTATCGACTGCTCAAAACAAAACGAGTCACTCAAACAGGCAGCTGTAGACATACGTCTTGAATTTGAATGTAAGCGTAATATACCCATGGACACTACAGCGTCTAATTCTACATGATCGCATTGTCAAGTATAATCCTATAAGTGGTGATATTAAGAAACTTGTTTGAAACTATATAAAGCTTGCAGGAACAAACATTCGAATCAGTATTATCTTTAACCATCAGTCAGGATAGATATAAAAAATGAAACGAAATAGCATTTCGTACACACCTCTCAAGGAGGATAAAAGCGCTAGAAGAGTGCAAGATGATAAACAATGTAATACGTATCGTAGAGAACCTTGTTCTACTCCTGTTAATAAATTTGAACGGTTATAAGAAGTTCTGAAATATTTTATAATATACATGTCTTTACAAATAATGTTTTATGTACCTATCTTTTTTGAATAAAGTAAAATAAAAATTAATATTTTGATGTATTTATTTATTAATCTTAACCTTTAATCCTACAAATCCTATTCCAAATTATCCATAGCATCCCAGGTCGATAAAGTAAATTACCGATGCCCACTCTGAGCTATGGAGGGGGGTTCGGTTACGGGGGCGCCACCGTCGATAACACTGGTTTATGGGGGGCGCCACCGCTGTTGTACTATTACCAAATCCTAAAATCCTATTCCTTCATCAGTAGCATCAAAAACTGATGAAGTCTTTGTAATGCCCTGCCTAAATATTATTAGAAGTTTCATAAGCCCTCAGGATGGCTAGATGCTCATTGCTCAGAGACTCAGCCAGCGTCTAGATGTCAGCTCCTGAACAAATCAGCCATATTGAAATTTCAACCAATCATGTTTGATAAAACAGGTTGGGTCGGTAACGGAGGCGCAACCGTCGGCAACACTAGTTTATCTCAGCCTTTAATCCTGCAAATCCTATTCCAAATTATCCATAGCATCCCAGGTCGATAAAGTAAATTACCGATGCTCACTCTGAGCTATGGAGGGGGGGGGGCGGTAACGGGGGCGCCACTGCCGACAACACTGGTTTATGGGGGGCGCCACCGCTGGCAGCACGGTCGATATACAATGCTCTGTCGGTAAAACAGGGACCTACTAATATGAGTTACCATGCGTCGGTATTTGGTGGCCCAGAACCCGCTTGGCCCAGTAGCCGCGCAGCCCCTACTACTTCGGGCTTATCAATTTTATAGTTATTTGCGCTATATTTATTTGCAATTTCATTGTCAATAATATACAATTGGCGATATTTCGGGACTTCGTTTTCATTTAGATGAAATGAATATACCTGTCCACAGGGTGAGGGTAAAAATTTTGAAAAATAAATATTTGAAAGGCAAAAGTTACGAATTAAATTATAACGAAAGGTAAAAATTGAAGTCCCAGAATATTGGAAAGGTATAATTTTGAAAACCTAAATTTGGAAATTCCTAAAAATATCGCTTTTGCAATATTTTAACTACAAATATCACCTTTTGCAATATTTTAATTCAACATTTTTGTATTATAAATTTTTTATTTGAAAATCTCAGTTTACAAATTTTGAATTTCTAATCTTTATCCTTTCCAATTTTTGTTTTTTAAAATTTTTACCCTTACTCCTGTCCACATATCTTTAATACTTGTGGCCCCGGATTGTAAAAGTATACTAATTTAAACCCAAAACTAGCAAATGCAAATGAATTATTGTAACCTCTTATTAAGTCTCGGCACGGATAGGGTAGCTAATTTTCAGAATTTTGGTTTTCGGAGCATAAATTGTTTTCAATTGACGCAAAATGTTTTATGAAGTCTCTCTTCCCTTAGGTAGCTAGTTTTATGAATTTTGGTTTTAGCGCTGCATTTCTCGGTTTTGCTCGCTTTCCTTCCATATGCAATCGTTTTGTTTTGTATGTTTATTTATATAAAAGTCTCGGCGCTTATAGCGTAGCTTGTTTTGAGAAAATTAGAGGCTTTTCGTACTGTAGCGTTTTGTTGACGAGATCTAATTTGAAAAATAATTCTACAATCATAGTATGATATAATTAATTAATAGGATTTTGAAAGTAGGAAAGTAAATCTTTTGCTGCAACTTTTTGATTTTTATCATTTTTAGCATTACTTTCTGTTGCATTTTTATATTCCCTTTTGGAAGGTGAGGATTGGGTGAAGTTCACGGCGAATGATTTAATTCACTATATCGGCTTCCACTAGTGCACACTGCTTTTATTTTAGTTTTTTTGAATACAAATGAAACGCTGAACGTAAGAGTTCTCTGTAAGTTTGTAAGAGTTCTCTCTCTCTCTCTCTCTCTCTCTCTCTCTCTCTCTTTCTGATGTGCACAGCACAAGAGTCGGAGAAGGATAGAGACGAAAACGGCGCGGCGCCAAAGCGTTGAGAGTAGAGGTGGAGCTTTTTCCAAAACCACCTCGAGATGGCGCCTTCAGTACCGAAAGGCACGAAGCTTGCTGTGGTTACAGCCGACACTTTCTGTTAGCTCTCCTTCAAAAAATAATTTAAAACAACTCCATCTACGCTCAACTCTATTCATACTTAGGGAGTAATTTAACCATCTAGTATTATTTGGTTTTATAGGCTTTAAAGGATCTAATTTTGATTTTATTTGCAAAACTTCCCATCGATTACATCGATTTGGACTAACAGAATTATAATTATACAACAAATGAGGGATCTGTTCGTAAATTGAAGGCAGTTTTTTAATTGCATCCTTTGCGCATAAATGTTGAATGTGACATCCACATTTACTTTTTTAATCTTTCAGCTACTGAATTGTGAATTCCCATTATTAAATTGCAGATATCGGAACAAAAAGAAATGATATTTTTTAATGGAATTTCGGATGTATTAAGTACTTTGTCACATATGGTCTCAGCATCAACCTTACGATGTTCATCTGTATCAAAAACAAGGACTAGTTCCCACAAACTATCGTGGATACGACCGAGGTTTTCATCGAAATACGATACATATTGATTGTTTAACAGTTATATCTGTACTTTCATCAATCAAAACACTGAATTTTATCTTTTTTAACGTTTCTATCAATTTTATTTTATGAATTGGTGCAATAACGTTACATATAATATGAGTAGTTTTTTTCTATCTAATTCAGTATTTTATAAAATTGCTGAATCAAAAGCTAAAAGTTTAAAAAATGGCAATAGCGTATCAATGAGAAGAAATGATAACATTTGATATACTAGAAGAGCACTAATTTTGATTTCTGTTATCGCTTGTTGAAAATCTATTGTATCTAATACGTCAAGGGTACCAGCATTAATTTTGTGTTTTTCAGTAGAAGCGTGCTGCTTTAAAACTATTGTATTAGCAGTGAGAATAGCACTGCATTTAACTTTAAAACAATCATCATTAACGAGCTTTAACCAATCATAAATTTCTTGCCATTTCGGATTAAATTTATGGCGGTATTTAGAATATTTCTGTATTTCAGGTAGAACAAGATAAGAGCTCATTTTTTAAATCATGGTATAAAAGAATTTCTATTGAAAATGCGATAGGTTAAATAACAATTGAACAAAACATTACCTGAATTTTCACTTCCATGTCATCCTCAAGAATTTGAGACGTGGATTGAAATCTGCCCAATAAACTACGTCCATCAGTATCAGAACTATGTATGAATATGACTTTCATGTAGTTAAAGTACCTTAACAGTTCAACCCACACATCAGCTTGATGTGAATATGGTGGTACCGTACGAAGAAATGAAACATGAATGTTCTGTAATATACATAGACAAATTATTAGATTTAATATAAACTAGCTGAAAACTCGCTTGCTTACGCTCGCTCGTTCTATTTAAACATTGATTCAAGTTTTAGATATATATATATATATATTTCACAAATTTAGGATAATAGAATATGAAACAAAAACAATAATTAAATAATATATTAATATTTAAATATAATTTTATTTTGAAATCAAAAGTAATTGCATTATAACATTAAAACATAATACTTATTATTTAAATTTATGGGATGTGATGTATTAAATATAATACCAAAGGGATTTAATTTTATTTACCAACCATAACGAAAAAATCACGTGATTTATCACACAGTCAATTACGTGATAGATTGCTTGAATTCTTACGTAATGAATTACGTAACTGCATAGTGTGATTTTTCACGTGAAAAATCACGTCAGAAATCATTCATAAAACTATTCACAAATCTCAAGTCATCCTCTATATTAAAATGTGTCTGGTAGTCTCCGACTATAAGTTCACTTCATCCCCCAAACTACCCCTCCTTAGGGGTTGGGGTGAACCAGAAGTTTACAACTCTAAATGTATCTAATACTAAAAATTACATCAATATAATTAATTTTATAATATGTACATTAAAATAATTAACACAGTATACCGTTGAATACGCTTCAATGTTAATGTGACAGTTAAATTTAAATGATAAGTATGGGCTATATGAAGAACCAAATCAAGTATTTATTGATCTATTATCTATGTATTTTATAATATCCCATCTATTGATCTATTATCAATAAGGTATTATAAAGTATTATACTTTTTTAATCAAATTTTTGTTTTAATGAAGTTTTTTTGCTATTTTGATCTGATAAATATACAATGGCATTGTTATCCACATCCATCAATTATTAGTTGTTTTATCAGCTAAATTTATTATTTTATTATCTATCTCTAAAAGAAATTGACTTTTAAAAACGTAAAAGTTTAGGCGAGTTTGATATATTCCGCAACCAAATTACAGATACAAAAGAACTGAGATTAATCAAACAAAGTCAAGTTAATTATATATTTAATAGTAGGCTTACTTAACTTTAACTTAAGTTATATGTTGATCCATTAAAACAACTCTCAAGTTACCTACTACGTAACATGCCATGCCCATTTTATTTTGTTTTCTGGTGAACAACAAACATTTTCTTTTTATGTATTAGAACGTGATACAGACATCATAAGTACAATAAAAAGGGCATGAAAAGTTATGTAGTAGGTATTTTGAGAGTTATTTCTAATGGATCAACATATAACTTAACTCTAAGTTAAGTAAGCCCTTAATTAAACAGAACAATGTTTTTGCTTTATTATGATTGAATATATAATTAACTTGACTTTGTTTGATTGATCTCAGTTCTTTTTTATCTGTAATTTCGTTGCGGAATATATCGAACTCGCCTAACCTTTTACTTTTTTAAAAGTCAATTTTTTTAGAGATTTCAGTCCTTTAAAGTAAATTATTGCGTATTCCATATTTGTCCTAAAAATTAAATGTAAGCATCTTAAGCACCCACAAGGCCGCCTTTTCTGAGCGAATTATAAATGCGTTTTGTAATTATTAACGCATGTGATTTTGTTTATTTGTGAGTGTCGGAAAAGAAGAGAGTATCGAGAAGAGAGGACGGGAGTTTTGAAGAAACAGCGAAGCAACGAGGAGCAACAGCGAGTTTCCCGGAAAGAAGTCGAGAGGACAGCTTTCTTGGAATGCGTGATCGCGGGCGCAAATTTGTGACTCTGCTGCGACAGAGAAGCGATGTTGTTCGTGAGTGTGAGAGAGAGAGAGAGAGAGAGAGAGAGAGAGAGAGAGAGAGAGCATGAAGACGCGCGCGGCAACGGCGTAGCCAATCGGGTAGGAGTAGAGCGCGGAATATATCAAACTCGCCTAACCTTTTACTTTTTTAAAAGTCAATTTTTTTAGAGATTTCAGTCCTTTAAAGTAAATTATTGCGTATTCCATATTTGTCCTAAAAATTAAATGTAAGCATCTTAAGCACCTTTTGACCATGTTTTTTTTGTAACATTTTTATAATTTACATGAAAACACTGATTGTTCGTCGCAAGATATTAGTATGGTGGCTATGATTGATAATGCATGTTAAAAAAATTCAGATACGTGTAAAGTTTCCCTGTCCACAAATATTATTATTACACTGAGACATTAAAAACTACGAAACTCACCACCTAGACGTTGTCATCGGCCACCCTGTACCTCTAGACACCTTCGTCGAATGATTTTTACACCTAGCCACAAAAAAACATGGAGCGCGCAATCTAGGCCTCTCCACTGGCCACTCTGTACACCTAGACACCGCTCTTGAAAGATTTTTATACCTAGACACCAAATACCATGGAGCGCACCACCTAGACGTTGTCATCAGCCACCCTGTACCTCTAGACACCTTCCTCGAATAATTTTTACACCTAGACACAAAAAACCACGGAGCGCTCCACCTAGACCTCGTCATCGGCCACCTTGTACACCTAGACACCGCCCTTGAATGATTTTAATACCCAGACTCCAAATACCATAGAGCGCACCACCTATACGTTGTCGTCGGCCACCCTGTACCTCTAGACACCTTTTCCCAATGATTTATATACCTAAACACAAAAAAAAAACACGGTGCACTCCAAATAGACGTCGTGATCGGCTACTCTGGCTACCGCTACTGCACCACTTAATATTAAAAAAAAAAATGAAATTACATCCGTAGTCCCGCTGGTCGGTATATGTGTGATCACATCAGTAATCCTACTAGCATGTATAATTATGTGGGTAAGCAATATGTGCGGCTAAATTCATAGTCTTAACACTAGCGGTGTGCGGTTAACTTTATGGTCTGAACATTTGGGCTGAAGAATCCCAAACGGATTTTAGCATTTTTGTTGAGACATGCTTGTTTATTGTAAAAAAGCTGCTTTATTGGCAATATATCGATTGGAAATCATAGTTAAGCATACGAATATGATTTTACGCCAAAAAAATTTAGATACAATAATATAAATATTTGTATTTATTAAATTGAAAATTTGAAAACCCAATATAGAAGTAAATAGTGTCGCGGTCGTCGCAGGCTTTTCAAACTCGCCTTCGTGGCGCTACCGCGCCACTTGATATTATTTTTTGATTGATTTTTAGCATTTACTTTTTCTATGTATTGGCTTCTAAAAAAGGTGAGGGGTCCAGCCTGGGTTAAATCTTACAAAAAAACAATTTCTAAAACAATATTGTAGAATTGAAATATTAAGAAATATAAAATAACAAGAGTATTTTTTCTATTATAAATTAATCCGCTGTTACAATGCCGCTACCCTAAGCGGGTCTTGGGCGTTGTCGTCCAGATCGAACGGGTGG
The DNA here is from genome assembly GCA_037356405.1 of Nasonia oneida. Lineage (NCBI taxonomy): Eukaryota > Metazoa > Arthropoda > Insecta > Hymenoptera > Pteromalidae > Nasonia > Nasonia oneida. The sequence continues at coordinate 122,570 of JAZHPH010000249.1, read as the reverse complement.
GTGCCTATCACCACTACACAGCGCGTCCTCAGTTTGCGGATAGAGGAACAGTCCCTGAGAAGGAGGTTAGCTGCGCATAAATTGAATAAGCAGCCGCGGACAGCCGATAGGAACAGACGTGGGTGTGATGAGGCCACAGTGTCGAACGCATTCATCTAGAAACACTACGCAAGCACCACAACAAAAAGCACTTCACATTATCTCTTATCTCTTAATCTATCTCTTTCATCACACATTTCAAAAATGGGCAAAAATCTTGCTGCCGAGGAGGATGCGGGAGCGCTGACAACTGCCCCGAAAGGGGATGTGTAGAATGATTCGTCACCTGGTCTTACGCGGTAACGATGCCAGCGAAGGCGCACTGACTTGCAGAGGGGCGTTAGGATGCGAGAATGAAATCGTAGTGTGTAGAATAAAGGAATCTGCAGATTTTCGCTACCAGCGCGCGAGAAAGCATCTCATCTCTATATTCGCGAGAAGCCCGCTAGTGGGACGGATTTGACCTGTGTTAGTGAGTGATCTGCCAGGGGAGCGCCGACAGGGACCTGGAGGGACACCTCCATTGTTCGAGGGAAAACGCTTCCTGATGCCTGGGATCGCATTACCATGGTGAGAGGTGCGAGTCAACACCGACTCCTCGCACCAGCGTAAGTCTCGCGTGTGTTTACCGCGGAAAAGCCTGCACGAATCGTCGCTGGCCGTTGCTCGTGGCCACCTTCTTATTCATCTTGACTCCAGCTATTCAGTTCGAGGCTCACGGGAAACACTGTAGCCGGTGCAAGTCCGAATGCGAAAGCGAGATAAGCTTCACTCACCTCGCGTTTGTCAACGAGATTCTCTAAATTGACCGCGGAGAAAGGTGAGGGTTGCACTCTCGGTGACGCGTCGGCTATCGCGTCCGACGCATTAGAAATTCCCAGTACAAAATGGCGCTCAACGTAGGGCGCCATGTAACAGGGTTTCCGGGAACTAATTCGCACAAAAGTAAAGCGACGAGAAGGATCCGACCCCATGTCCCCAAGATCTCAAGGCGCGTGCTCTAACCACTGAGCCAACGACGCACTACCCTGCACTCGCGCCGACTAGCTCTTACGGACACTATACCCGCCCGTTACAATGTACTAAAAAGTTTCTTAAACCATTTGCTTCATCTACTAATTACAATGTAGAAAATGGATACCCAATATATTGTCGGCGTAATGATGGACGAATAATAAAGTACGGATCGAATCGTACTGCTAATAATTAATTTGTAGTCCTATATGATCCTTATTTATTGCTAACATTTAATGGTCATATTAATGTCGAGATATGCAGCACTGTGAAATCAATTAATATTTATTTAAATATTTATATAAAGGTCCCGATTCCACATTAGTAGGTTTTAGAAAAAAAAAAATGATTTAATTAATGAGTTTAATATTACATGTAGTAATTCAAATGAGATCACTAATGTTTTGAATTACAATGAAATAGAACAATATTTAGCTATGCGGTACGTATGTCTGCCCGCAGCAATGTATAGATTATTAGAATTTAAATAATAAGATCAATCCCACGTAATTTATCGATTAGCGGTCTATTTAGAAAATGAAGAATTTGTATATTTTTAACTAGGATCTGAAACAGAGTTAATAGATCGTAATGTGAATCAAGTGGCGCGGTAGCGTCACGAAGGTGAGTTTGAGAAGCAGACGAAGCCGCGGCGCCCGTGACACTATTTACTTCTATATTGGTGTTTGGATTTTTCATTATACAAAAAAAAAAATATTTATCATTACTGTTGGTCAGATTATTTGGCTCATTAGAATGTTTTCTGAGCTAAACTATGATTTTCAACAAAAATATTAGTGAAAAGGCAGCTTATTTTTATAATATGTGAGTGTATAATCCACAAATGCTAGAATCACGTTTTTCTTCTTCAGCCCAAAATGTGAAAGAACCGTTAAGTTAACGAGAAGTGTTAGGACCGTGAAGTTGGCCGCAAAGCTATATACAGATGGGAATTGCTTTCTCAAGAACATATAATAATATATTACGATAGTTAGAATTAAGAGGTTGCCGGTGCATTCCGGAGCTGTAACAGTAACTAGCTTGCCAGGGTAGCCGATGACAAGGTTCAGGTTGTTTTTAGTGTCTTGGTATAAAAATCATTCAAGTACGGGGTCTAGGTGTACAGGGTGGCCGATGACAACGTCTAGGTAGTTAGCCCCGTGGTTTTTGGTGTCTAGGTGTAAAAATCATTCAAGGAAGGTGTTTAGGTGTACAGGGTGGCCGATGACGAGGTCAAGGTGGTGCGCTCTGTGGTTTTTGGTGCCTAGGGGTAGAAATAATTCGAGGATGGTGTATGTCAGAACAATCAGTGATTTCATGTTAGTGATAAAAATGTTATAAAAAAGCTGTGGTCGAAAGGTGCTAAAGATGCATATATTTTATTTTTACGACGTTGAATATGAAATACTCAACAAAATTTACTAAAAAGGATTGAAATCTCTAAAAAAATTAACTTTTAAAAAAGTAAAGGTTAGGCGAGTTTGATATATTCCGCAACCAAATTACAGATAGAAAAGAACTGAGATCAATCAAACAAAATCAAGTTTATTATATATTCATTCATAATAAAGCAAAAAAATTGTTCTGTTTAATTAAGGGCTTACTTAACTTAGAGTTAAGTTATATGTTGATCCATTAGAAACAACTCTCAAAATACCTACTACGTAACTTGCCATGACCGTTTCATTGTACTTATGGTGTTTTTATGACGTTCTAATACATGAAAACGAAAGTTTAGTTGTTCACCAATAAACAAAATGAAACTGTCATGGAAAGTTACGTAGTAAGTATCTTGAGAGTTATTCCTAATTGATCATTATATAACTTAACTTTAAGTTAAGTAAGTCCTTTATTGACCAAACAAAATTTCGTTGGTTTATTATGATTCAATATAATAAACTTGACTTTGGTTGATTGATCTCAGTTCTTTTTTATCTGTTATTTCGTTGCGGAAATTATCAAACAAGCCTAACGTTTTACTTTTTAAAAAGTTAATTTTTTTTTAGAGATTTGAAATTACCATTCAATTTATCAGAATTATTAACAAGTCATGTAAGTCCTAATTTAATTTATGGAAAATTTCTAAAAACAATAAAAGTATTAAAATATGCGTTTGATGCTATTGATAAATTATTCAAAGGTTTGCATAATTCAGTAGAACCATTTGGAGGAATGGTAGTCATATTATCAGGAGATTTTCGTCAAATATTACCTGTTGTACGACGTGAAAGTCAAGCTCAAATTCGAGAATGATGTGTCAAAAAAAGTTCAATATGAAATAAATTTAAGGTTGGGTTCTACCAAATATTTCAATTTTTTTAACTTTTTTATTTCATTGTAATATTTTTTCAAATTTTGCACCCATATTTGATATGAAAAAAGATGGAGATACCTGAATTTTTATAAATTTTTATAAATTTTTTAATGAATGCGACGATACGTTGTCCGTCGCAAGGCCGCCTTTTCTGAGCGAATTATAAATGCGTTTTGCAATTATTAACGCATGTGATTTTGTTTATTTGTGAGTGTCGGAAAAGAAGAGAGTATCGAGAAGAGAGGACGGGAGTTTTGAAGAAACAGCGGAGCAACGATGAGCAACAGCGAGTTTCCAGGAAGGAAGTCGAGAGGACAGCTTTCTTGGAATGCGTGATCGCGGGCGCGAATTTGTGATTCTGCTGCGACAGAGAAGCGATGTTGTTCGTGAGTGTGAGAGAGAGAGCATGAAGACGCGCGCGGCAACGGCGTAGCCAATCGGGTAGGAGTAGAGCGCGAGATCCACGAAGGAAGGGGCGCGCCCGCAGAAACAGCGAGTTTTCAGACTTATAGAGATCTGCAAGGCTCGTCGGCCGACGTCGCGGCCCGAGGGGAGAGCGCGCTGATTGGCCGCAAGCGGCGAGCGGGTCCAATCGCGCGGCGAGCCAGTGAACCTCGGGCCGACCGCAAGAAAGGACGTGCGCGAGGTGTGCGATTTCGTGGGAGATTTTTAAGTGCCGTGTATGGAGAGAGAGAGAGAGAGAGAGAGAGAGAGAGAGAGAGAGAGAGAGAGAGAGAGAGAGAGAGAGAGAGAGGGAGAGAGAGGGAGAGAGAGAGAGAAAGAGGAAGAGAGGGAGAGAGAGAGAGAAAGAGGAAGAGAGGGAGAGAGAGAGAATGCTGAAAGCTTCACTTGCAGTGCATTTTGTATTCGCGGGCAACCCGGCTGCATCGCACGGAATCGTCTGTGTACCGACGGCTAATGTCCGTCGACGACTCCAGCATCATCGAGGGAAAGCCGTGGCGTATTAGTTGTTATAGTTACAAACCGCTCGGTGTCACGGCGGCGACATCGCGGTCGCCGTGCACAAGTCCAGTTGTCCCGTTACAATAGTAAGCATCAAACAAATAAAATAGCAGCAACTAATTTCATTGCCGTTGGTAGTGCTTGTGCATCATAATTTATATATTTAATAAATCAAATAATAAAGTTATTAAAATATTATTAAATTTACAGTACAAAACCACATTTTAAATTAATATAAAGGCTGCAATTCTAAATCTCAAATTTAGTAGCGCTCTTTTAATTATATTTACAAATTTACGGTATAAAATATGTATATGAAAATTTAAAAATAAACCATGTGTATAATATAAAATTTGAATTTTGAATTTATAAATGAGAGGTAAGATGTATAATTCGTAAAGAAATTACTGAAAAACTGTAAATTTACTACAAATTTAGTATAATATTTATTCCAAAATAGTAAAATCACAATTTAGTGTAGTAATTTTACAACTTTCAAAATATGTTCCATAATTTCCTACTCTGAGAATAGTAGCTCTACAATACCTCTTTTTACCAGGTACATCTCATTTATTCGACAATAAATAATAAGTTGCTTCAATAGGTAAAAAATTTTAAATAATTTTAATAATTAATAAATTGAAATATAACAATAGCAGCAACTCATTTTATTTTTTGGTAGCGCTAATATAAACTAACATCAACAATAGATAATATATTATAGAAATTAATAAATCAAAATATCAATAACCAAAATAATTACAACTTAATTTTGATCAAGTGGCGCGGCAGCGCCACGAAGGCGAGTTTGAGAAGCAGACGAATATTCTATATTGGTGTTCGGATTTTTCATGATACAGAAAAAAATGCTTATTGTTACTATTCGTAAGATTGTTAGTATGTTTTCTGAGCTAAACTATGATTTCCAACAAAAATATTAGTGAAAAGGCTGCTTATTTTTATAATATGTGACTGTATAATCCACAAATGCTAAAATTACGTTTTTCTTTTTCAGCCCGAAATGTGAAAGGACTATTAAGTTAGCCGCAAGAAGTGTTAGGACCGTGAAGTTGGCCGCAAAGCTATATACAGATGAGAATTGCTTTCTCTAGAAAATATAATAATATATTACGATATTTTGAATTAAGAGGTTGCCAGTGCATACTCTCCGTTCCGTAGCTGTAACAGCAACTAGCCTGCCAGGATAGCCGATGACAAGGTCTAGGTGGCGCGCTCCGTGGTTTTTGGTGTCTACGTGTAAAAATCATTCGAGGAAGGTGTCTAGAGGTACAGGGTGGCCGATAACGACGTCTAGCTAGTTAGCCCCGTGGTTTTTGGTGGCTAGGTGTAAAAATTATTCAAGGGCGGTGTCTAGATGTACAAGGTGGCTGATGGCGAGGTCTAGGTGGTGCGTTCCGTGGTTTTTGGTGTCTAGGTGTAAAAATCATTTAAGTGCAGCATCTAGTTGTACAGGGTAGCCGATGACGAGGTCTGGATAGTTCGCACTGTGTTCTTTTTGTATAGGTATAGAAATAATTCGAGAGTAGTGTATATCAGAACAATCAGTGATTTCATGTCAGTGATAAAAATGTTACAAAAAATCTGTGGTCGAAAGGTGCTTAAGATGCTTATATTTTATTTCTCGACGTCAAATATAAAGTACTCAAAAAAATTCACTAAAAAGGATTGAAATCTCTAAAAAAAATTGACTTTTAAAAATTTTTGATATATTCCGCAACAAAATTACTGATAGAAAAGAACTGAGATCAATCAACCAAAGTCAAGTTTATTATATTGAATCATAATAAACCAACGAAATTTTTTTTGGTCAATAAAGGACTTACTTAACTTAAAGTTAAGTTATATAATGATCAATTAGGAATAACTCTCAAGATAATTACTACGTCACTTGTCATGCCCGTTTCATTTTGTTTATTGGTGAATAACTAAATTTTCTTTTTATATATATTAGAACGTCATACAATTTGTCCTTAACTTAGTCCATCAATTCCTCGATTCTGCTGTTGAGGCGGTTTAAGTGCGCATTCCTTTGTGTTACGCAATCAGCTCTCTTATCTCTGTCTGCATCATCCTCTATTTCCATGTTACCTGCGTCTCTACATGCTGCAACGGGGTGACCGTCGAGATAGAAATCTCTCTCTCTCTCTCTCTCCTTGCCATGCTACTCACTGCCTGAGCTGTGCCACTTTATGAGTTGGTACTAATAAAATGGTAAATTTGTTCATATAGGAGAGAGAGAACTAGATAGCAGTCGAATGCTTGTTACTACCCGTCGGAGAGAAAGAGAGAGAGAGAAAGAGAGAGACAGAGAGAGTAACAGACTAAGCCGCACTGTACTGCATAGCCCGTAGTCAACGTCACTAATATAAGCCCGTCAGCTTACACGTACTCACTACATCGAGGAGCTCAACGTAACACCGCACCAGCGTGAACAAGAAAGAGAGCGAACCGCTGGGAGCGGGAAAAGTAGGTCGTGCGGGCCCGCTCGCAGCTCACGAATAAGTCAGCATGTGTGTGAGAGTTTATGTATTTGTAATATTTCAATCGGGATAAACAATGTAATTCGGGAAGAGAAAACTATTGTATGGAATGCTGGAGTGAAATTAATGAGAGAAAATGTATCTCTAAGTAAGATATCCTGCCGAACGATGTACAAATAATGATAAATCAACGAAGAAATGTAACACGCATGCGTGCCGGTATGAGTGTGAGAACTTCGTGTCGAAGTTCGCGAGAGAACGCATACATTAGGTTTCGAGTCGCTGCCTGGTACAGACTCCCCGGTTATGTCGCATTAAAAGGAGTTTTCTTTTTACTCTTTGGCGCGCCGAAATTTCAGAGCACGAGACATCACCAGTACGAGAGGAAGAGCTGTTTTTGCCGAGAAAGTTGAGGTAGAGAGTGAGATATCCGCATTCCTATTTCATAGCTGTATTGCCGGGTATTAGATTTGCTCTAGTCGCGAAACCATCGTAGTTAACCGTCGGGAGGTTAGTTCGTCGTGAAAGTGTATCGCACGAATGTAAGTTTGCCGCTGAATATCATCCGACGTTTCGCTGTGAACCACATAGTCAGTTAAAAATAAAAGAATCGTGATTTTAGCGTATTAAAATAAGGTGTCATAATTTTTCTCCCGACTTTATCCACGGCCGAATCTCCTCAGAGATAAGAAGTCTCTAATAGCCGGCAACGTGTTAGTGAATGTTATTTAAAGTTAAATTTGTTCGACCTGGCGCCCGTTTAATAAATACGATCGGGCGATATTGAAACTAATATTAACGAGTGTATGGCGTAATCTCACGCCTGGATTTCCCCGAAAATCCACAACGTTACAATGCAGAAAGGACCTCAACGTGACGATGAGCATTCTCCTATTCGCCACCCAGGGCACGCGCCACATACGGGGTATCGGCATCTCCGCGCGAATATATGTGTGTGTGTAATATATATATATATATTACACACACACATATATATATATATATGGGACGATCCATGTCAACCGGATCAGTACTGTGTCCAAAATTTGGAGTGACCAAAAAAATCGCCCGAGGGCTCATTTTGAAGCTTAGGACATCTACGTTCAGATTCCGTGTGCGCCTTTGCAAAATCCAATATGGCAGTTCCAACATGGCGGCTGGAAACTCAAGAAAAATCGAGTTTCCAGATTAAAAAGCTTGTAAAAATAAAAATTCGCAACCAATCTAGTTATTTTTTGGCTCAAATTGTAGCTGATGGACGCACTTTGAAAGCTGGGGTGGTGGTGGGTTGGCACAATCCAACATGGCGGATCCAATATGGCGGCAAAAAGTCTAATAAGTTTGACAAATTTTTATAATCAACCGATTTGCACTAAATTTGGAACACGGGAGTTTTTAGGGTCGTTGATTACAAATCTGAGGTCATATTTTTGAAATTCAAAATGGCGGATCCAAAATGGCGGAGGGGTTTTTTGAGAATCAACAGATTTGTATGAAATTTGGTAAAACTCGTCTTCGTGGCGCTCCCGCGCCACTTGATGTGGGGGTTTTTGGGGTCGCCAGTTACAAATCTGAGGTCATATTTTTGAAATTCAAGATGGCGGAACCAATATGGCGGTCGGTTTTTTTTTAAATCAACAGATTTGTATGAAATTTGGTATATGGGGTTTTTTGGGGTCGCTGGTTACATATGTGAATTCAGATTTACATAAATTAAGTTTTTAAACTATAGTATTATAAGTTAACTAATTAATATTCCAATGTCAAAACATCATTTTTATTTTTTGCAGTAGAGTACCTTTTAATTATAAGTCTATTATCGGTAGTGGGTATAAAAGCATGACTTGTTTGAATTTTGGGGACAGCAGGCGGATTAGAAAATAGTCTGTTGAGTTTTTTAATTGTTTTTTCATGCTCTTGTTTGGTGTAATAAAAGAACTTAATATTTTCAAACTTTGACTGTGCCCAAGTGAAAAGTGTGCTTGAGTTTAAAAGAGCGTCATTTGGTTTAGCCTGTAAACTGTATCGCGTCGCTGCAGATTTTAAACAAGCTCCAAGACCATCGCAAGCACATTTTCCATGCGACGTAGCGTTGCAGTGCCATTCAGCCTCAACACCAAAATCAAGTTTATGATTCATTAAATACCTCATTTGCGTTCTGTTCTTAAAATGCTGCTTCGCACCATCGGAAGTATAATATATTTTCTTGACTTTAGGACATACTTTTTTTATTTCTGGTATTAACTTTTCTTGCATCAAATATACAGCTGCTGCATCATGTTTTGTGCTATCTGAAAGTAATATATTGCTTTGATTTTGGATCCCAATTTCAGAGCGATAATAAAATACGACCGGGAATACTGTACACTGGTCGTTGTTGTAATGGAAAGCCTGCGCAACATCTTGTGCAATGTATGCGTAATTTTCTGCAAAATCACAATAGACCAATACTTCATCTGCTCGTAAATTTTCTTTTTTTTTAGATATAAATTCTGTTTGACTTTGAGATATAAAGTGATGAGGTATAAGTGTTTGTAAACGATTTAACAATTGTTCAACAAAATCTTCTGCTGACAAACATTGTTGTACAAGAGTGCATCGATTTGTAGATTGCCAAGTACTGAATATTATTTCTTGAACATTATGTTTTTCCAATAATTCCGGAAACCAAATCAGAGAATTTTTCCATATCAGAACATCTCGTGCAATTCCGCAAATGGCAATCAGGAGTCGGCGTTTTGCATAAAATGTAATTTATGCAATCCTTATAATTACTCAGTTCAATTGCAGAATCTTTTGTTAACATTTTCAGGTTCGCAGCATCAATCATCGTTTTCACATTCTGATGTATAATACAGACACAGACGCTATGCGTACCTGAAGTACCAGCAAGTACGCACCATTTAGGACGAAGCTCGGCAAATTTAGACACACCCAAAGGATTTTCCGGATACTTTTCCTTAAACATTCTGTGCAAAATTTTTATATCGTAAAGCAGTAAATGCTTTTGTTTCCTTTCCTTTCTCTCATTATTTCTTATGGAAACAGTATCCTTTTTGTTCGGCATAATCCGACCAATTTCCTCAGATTCATAGAAGTCGATTACTTTTGATACTGTTTCTTCGTTTAAATTTTTTCCTTTCTTGAAAGGAGGAATTGCTAAGACGCCACCAGACCTTTTCAAGTTCTTCGATTCACGTGCCATCCTAAAGGAACAATTGAATTCTTCTGCGGTTTCACGGATAGTCCAAGAGCCTGGTGCAATAGTGAGTATACTTTTTCGCAGAGGGTCGTTTTCAGGTAAACTTTTGAATTTATCCTTTAATCCATTTAAAAGCTCTTCTAAAGATTCCTCTCTCGAAATGCGAGGCTTCTTGGTAACAGAGACATATGGATCGTCTGGTATCTCAATGTCACTAGCGGTATTCTCAGTAGACTCGGTTTGAAGAAAATCCTCAGCAGTAACATCAGAGGCATTACTTTCATGAGAAGCATCCTTATGTTGGTCGTAAATTCTTTTCCTACAACTGTGGCATATTTTTGATGCTGGACTTAACGTTGGAAACATTTGTGAAACAGACTTACTAATAGTACGTAAGTTTGTTCCAATATGACCTTCAAGCTCCAATGGGTTGATACATCTTTTAGAATGTACCTTTGCGTTGTTAACATTCGCCATGTTGTATTGTATTATTGATGCTTCGATTTTTAAAGAACCCCCCAATCTAACTATCCTGAAAAGGACTGTTACTAGTGAACCCAGATGTTGAGAAGTCACATAAAACCTCAGAAAAAGGACTATCCTGAAAAGGACTGTCGCAACTGAGAATACTGGGCACAAATAAAACTTAAGAGAAACTCGCCAATTATCCTGAAAAGGACTGTTGGAGAGTAACCACCGATGTTCCACACGCACCTGAATTAAAATATCAATAACTATCCTGAAAAGGACTGTTATTGAGTGCACCCAGATGTTGTGAAGTCACCCAATACCTTAGAAAAAGGACTATCCTGAAAAGGACTGTCATTACTGAAAATAAAGGGGTTAAAATACAGGTGGAAAATAAAGGTTCGAAATTTACCACCACTATTTTGCACACACTTGGAAATAAATTTCAATGACTGCCAAAAATATCAAAATCGTCAACCATACTCATATCCCAAACAAATTTATCTATTTCTGGTTGGTCATCCGTCATCTCGTGGATGCAGATGAACTATCGAGATATTAAGTTTATGCTATACAGTTTCTTGGGGTCATACGAATTAAGTATACTGGGTTTTAGGCATCGCTGATTGCGAAGATCATATTTTAGAAATTCAAGATAGCGGACGGTTTTTTAAGAATCAACAGATTGGCACCAAATTTAATATACGGGGATTTTTGAGGTCGCCGGTTATGAATCTGAGGTCATCTTTTCCAAATTCAAGATGGAGGATGCGATTTTGAAAAATCAAACGATTTCCGTCAAATTTAATATATGAGGGTCACTGATCACGAACCAGGCGACAGATTTCCAAATGCAAGATGGCAGATCTAGGATGGTAAACGAGATTACTAAAAATCACAGCACAGTGTGTTATGGCAAAAAATTATTTAAATCTGAAATCGGATTCATCATTAGCCACCCCAAAAATCTCCATTTACCAAATTTGGTGCCAATCGGTTGATTCTCGAAAAAAACCGTCTGCCATATTGGATCCGCCTCTTGAATGAAGAAAATCTGACCTCAGATTCGTAACCAGCGACCCCAAAAAACCCCATATACCAAATTTCATACAAATCTGTTGATTTTAAAAAAACCGACCGCCATATTGGTTCCGCCATCTTGAATTTCAAAAATATGACCTCAGATTTGTAACTGGCGACCCCAAAAACCCCCACATCAAGTGGCACGGGAGCGCCACGAAGACGAGTTTTACCAAATTTCATACAAATCTGTTGATTCTCAAAAAACCCCTCCGCCATTTTGGATCCGCCATTTTGAATTTCAAAAATATGACCTCAGATTTGTAATCAACGACCCTAAAAACTCCCGTGTACCAAATTTAATGCAAATCGGTTGATTATAAAAATTTGTCAAACTTATTAGACTTTTTGCCGCCATATTGGATCCGCCATGTTGGATTGTGCCAACCCACCACTCCAGCTTTCAAAGTGCGTCCATCAGCTACAATTTGAGCCAAAAAATAACTAGATTGGTTGCGAATTTTTATTTTTACAAGCTTTTTAATCTGGAAACTCGATTTTTCTTGAGTTTCCGGCCGCCATGTTGGAACTGCCATATTGGATTTTGCAAAGGCGCACACGGAATCTGAAAGTAGATGTCCTAAGCTTCAAAATGAGCCCTCGGGCGATTTTTTTGGTTACTCCAAATTTTGGACACAGCACTGATCCAGTTGACATGGATCGTCCCATATGTATGTATATATATTGGGTTAAAGAAAATATAATTTCGGTTCTTCCTAATTGATGGCGTTAAAGTTGTATATCTATAGTAATGCTTATTTAATAAAGCCGCACTATGACATGTTTAGACGTTTAAAGTCTATAGAATATTCTAAAGTACAAAGTAGCGTCATTCGTTTACTGATTTAAAAATTATTGCGCTCCGACAATGGAGATTCCAGAAGGCCACTTTTGTCACATTTTGCTTTTATACTTTCGAAAAGGGAAATCTGCAATGCAGAAAATTGTGCAGTGTTTATGGTAATCAGTGCTTAAGTGAATGCAGGTGTTAGAATTGGTTTGCTCGATTTCGTTGCGAAAACATTGATCTTAAAGATGAACCTCGCCCTGGTCGGCCAACCGTTGAACAAGTCAATATAATTCTTGAAAAAATCAAGATAGACCGACATATTTCATCTCACGACATTGCTATGTAACTAAACATCATCCATAAAACAGTTTTGAACCATTTACATAAGACTGGAAACGAAAAGAAGCTTGATACTTGGGTTCCACATAAATTAACGTCAGAAAATTTAATGGACTGAGTTTCCATTTTCGAATCCCTGGATCAAAACGAAATTAAGCCATTTTTGAAACAAATAATTACGGGCGTTGAAAAATGGACCACCTACGACAATAATGTACAAAAGCGACAGTGTGACATAAATTTATAGGGAGGGACTTTAACGACGTGCAACGACACCTCTATAAGAGGAAGCAAAAGTTTTGAGAAAAATCGTTTTTTACATTATAGCTCATAACTTGAGAACCGCTTGACAAAATCGTTTATAATTTTAGCAGCAAATAGCTTTTTAATGGTAAATTATTGTTTTAGAGATATAAGGAATCAAAAATTAAAAAAAAATTTAAACCTTGATATCTTAAGAACCATAGGGGTTTGAAAGCTGCGCAATAAACTTAGCCAAAACACATAAAATATCTACCTTTTCCCGAAATCTTAAGAGCAATAATGCCTTTTTACGCCCGTAATCGAAGCACTAAAAAAACTTATTTTTTCAGTTTTCGATTTATAACTGAAAGAATAAATAGTATAATCACTCAAAATATTAATTAAATATAATTTGACACGTGACCCTTTGACATAATTTTTTTGTGAGGTTTTGATGTTTAGTTTCAGGGATATGAATTTAAAAAAAAGTTACCTTTTTCATTTCACCAGCCGAACAAAGTGGTCAATCCCCAGGGCTAAACGAGGAAAAGTGGGCAATTTTATTTGTTTTTAAATGCATTTTGGCTAAATTGTTTGTAACAATGGAATAATTAAGAAAACGCAAAATAGTGTTTTTTTAAAAATCAAAAAATGGCCATAAAAAACCGCTGCCAATTCTTTGGCACGTAACTTCCTCTTAAAAAATTCATAGTTTAAATAAATAAAATATTGTTGAAAGATATAGTACATTAATGATTTTTAAAATACTTTAAATCTTAATTATTTTACATAAGAAGCACCCGTCACAATATCAAATCATATAATTGTACACTGTTGTATAAACTATGTATTTTTCGAATTGCATACGTTCGCTTTTAGCAACAGTTTTGGTGAGATAGTTCTACATAAATGTATATAAATGCATAGTTTGTTTGCAGCTTGTAGTGTAGTCATAGTCTTATAAACAACAAACTAATAAAGCGATCTATTTATTGATTATTTAGAACCAAACTGTATATTTTTGGATTTATCCAGTTTGCTTCTTGTGCATAATTGATTGTAGAAATGTGCCTTGATATGGCACGGTTTATCGAAACTTAATTCGATAGTCCAATAAGGCGAAATAATAACACTTAGTATGGAGTAAAGTATTTGTATATTCTGTTAGGCATATAAGGTGATCTGTAGCTGTCGAGCGTTCGAGAGAGACTGATACTTCCAGACTTCGCTTGTCCTCGGTCTGCTGGGAGTACTTTTGGAGAGGGAAAGTTTTGCTTACCAGAGTATCGGAGGTAAAGGCATTTTAATTGGCGGAACGGTTTAGGAGGAGGATTTTTGGGCCTGAAGGAGTGTGCGTGCGCGTTTTCCCGGAGTCTTCCGAAAACTTGTCCAGATGTGTGCTTGAGCCGCGCGCGGGGCTTGAGCTGTTGGCAAAAAAAAAGGTCTAGCCATAAACTGGCCAAGACTGAACCGTCCGATGTACAGAGGTTGTGCAGATGTGCTGCTAAGCTGCGCTCTTCATCGCGTTGGCTATGGGTCGTCCTAAGCTGCGCTCATCGTCGCGTCGGTTATGGGCTATCATAAAAAAGGGACTCTGGTTGGGCTTGGTTCTTCGGGAGGAATATGCGGGATTTATAAGTGTGGATTTAAGGAGCGTTGTTGATATTTGTGTGATGTAGGATTTCAGTCTTTTCTCGACAGTCTCGATTTACATGTTATCTGCTTGTTTTAACTTAATCTATGTTTGATACATATAGTCCGATGATTTACAAATTTATAAACACACGACAGTTCATTGATGAATGGATTGAGTGTCTATTTATTTATTTTGTTTTTATCAAATATTTTATCGCGACAGTCGGTCGGTGTAAAGCTACGATTGTTGCAGTGAAGTATATCATTTTGCAGAGTTATAACAGTCGGTCGGTGTGAAGCTACGGTTGTTATAACGATACATTATAAATTCAATAAATTTTGAAAATGAATAAAGAAGTTAGAATAAATATTAAAGCTGTAAACAAATAAAATGTATAAGTTTTAATAGTAGGTATCAGTTTGTAGAGAATTTCACAAGCAACGCGGGCTTTGTTCTGATTACTTATGAAGTTTAGTAATATTTGGTCATTATGAACGCCGTATGGAATTGACGTAATCGAATTAATTAAATCAATAAATTTTTTTAAATGACAGGTATTTTAATCATTTTCCAAAAAGTATCAGTCCATTTCATCTATTTATTTCTTTGAATCCATGAATCAGTATACACGACCAAAAATGTTTTTAACAGGTATAAAGTAAAGGTACGTCCATCTAGTTTTAA
Organism: Nasonia oneida; assembly: GCA_037356405.1. Classification (NCBI taxonomy): domain Eukaryota; kingdom Metazoa; phylum Arthropoda; class Insecta; order Hymenoptera; family Pteromalidae; genus Nasonia; species Nasonia oneida. The sequence goes on along the minus strand of JAZHPH010000249.1, from coordinate 107,297 downwards.
AGGCATTTGGTTTTAATTGAATGTACTTAACTAATAGAAACCAATAGAAATAAGCTTCGCGTTCAAATTCAGTGGCTCAAAATTGATAAAAATAGCCTTCGTCAATAATTTTCCTCTAGACGTAAATTTCTTAACCGCGTAAAACAGACATTTTGGGTGGTTTTTTGAGGTTAGGGACGAGCGCTTGAGGTATCGGTAAAAAAGACGGCCGGTATCGTGTTCAGCAGCACAAAATATATAAAAACACTCTCTGTCAATAATTTTCCTCCCGTCGATCACAGGATAAACCTCTCAACTGCGTGAAAAAGCTATTTCGAGGGGTGTTTTTTGAGGTTAGGGACGAACGCTTGAGGTATCGGTAAAAAATACCGTCGGATTCTTGTTCAGCAGCTCAAAATCCATGAAAATAGTCGTTCAATAGAATTTTTCTGAGCCCCTGTGATTTCTGACAGCTTGATCATTTCGTAAAGTAGTAATTTTTTAAGGTTAGGGAACGCGTAGCTCCGTCTGGGAACAACATTTTAAAAAACGCCCTCACTACTTGAAAGTATATAAAAAATGCTAAATTTTCCATATTTTTAGATCAAAAGGAATTTTGGGCAGAGCTTTGTTACGTTTGACGTGGAACATCCCATATATATATATATATATATATATATATATATATATATATATATAATAGATGAATAAAGATTATTTTAAAATTGGTCCAGATAAAAGGAATGCTGCGATTAAATATTTGTGCAGCTATAATTTTTTTAAAGTTATTTGTTTGTGAATATGAAATGACGATTGATGCTATCTGCAGATTCAATTTACATAAAAGGAATGATACAAATAATTACTCGTGCAGATATAATCGTTTTTTTTGTTTTGTGTTCGTGACATATAATGACAAATGCTGTAAGTATTTATTCATGTCACAAGATAAGATCCGCAGTTTCAGTCGAGATCAAAGGGATGCTGCAAATAGTTACTTGTGCAAGTATAATCTTTTTTCAATTTTATGTGTTTATAAATATGAAATGACGCACATGCATATCACAAGATAAAATCTGCAATTTTGGTCGAAATAAATAGAGACGATAAATGGATAATCGAAGACGGTGTCTAGGTGTACAGGGTGGCCGATGACAAAGTCTAGGTGGTGCGCTCCGTGGTTTTTTATTTCTAGGTACATACATCATACGTGGGCGGCGTCTTGGTGTACAGTGTAGCCGATGACAAGGTCTAGGTAGTTCGAACTCGGTTTTGGTGTCTAGGTGTAGAAATCATTCGAGGGTAGTGTATCAGAACAATCAGTGATTTCATGTTAGTGATAAAAATGTTACAATAAAACCATGGTCAAAAGGTGCTAAAGATGCTCATATTTTATTTTTAGGAGAAATATGAAATATCTTAAAAATTTACTTAAATAAACTAAAAATAAATAAATAATAAATAATAGATAATAAATAAATAAATAAAATCTTAGAAAATTAACTTTTAAAAATATAATAGGTTAGGCGAGTTTGATATATTCATAGGGATAGCGGGCGCTCTCGATCTGGGTAGACGTGTGAAACTCTGCTTCGGTTTTTAAGCATTTTTCAAGCTTTCTCGCTCGATATTTTATAAAAATATCACCAGAATCCAATTTACTTTGGCCGCTTTGCCGTGCATGAATATAAAATTCAAGTGCCCCGGGCGGGATTGCAGTGCATCGACTGGATTACTGGCGTCGCCTCTCCGGTCCTCGTGGATCGTTGCGGCTTTGCTTTCTCCGCTTTTGTCGTTTACTCTGTTTCCTGCTATCATCTTGCCTGCTGCTGCTGCATTCGCATCGCATTTCTCTATTGAGCTTATAGCTTCTATAGATCCCGAAGGTGCATCGGTGTTTAGTGCTGTGGTGCGTCATTTCGGCCAACCTATAAGTGGAGCCAGGGTTGTCGCCATCTTCCATATCTCGCGCAGAGCCTCGCCCGCGCTGCCGCTCTCGCTGTTGCGTGCGTGCTGTGTTGTGCTGCCCTGGAGTTTGGTGCTCCTTGTTGTTGTTGTCAGCGGTGAACCTGTTGTGGTCGGGCTTGTGTCGTCAGTGTTCTTATGAGGTATTAAGTGCTCCAAAATGCCGATTCAGGACGACTCCAATGTGTCGAGACGTAGAGGAGTTAGTAGTCACTTCTCAGCCTGTGACTATGTGGACTGCCAATGTTTTGGCACCCCGAGCTGGCACTGCATATCGCTCAGGAGAGTCTTATCTGTAATCACTGTGCTACGCCTCCTGTCGGCTATGACTCTCTGGACGTAGCCAGTCCACCCGCTGGGTCATCAGGTGCTGCTGCTGAGGCTGTCCCACCTGGGAGTCTTCTGGATGAGTTTAATAGGGTGTTTCAGCTAAACTGCTCTGATATCAAGTCCTCCTTGACAGCGATCGACACCAGAATTAGCAGAAATGATACGCATATCGGTGAACTTCGCCTTGAAATCACAGACCTCAAGTCCAGAATGCAGGCGATTGAGGATATGGTTCGCCAAAGTTCCAGCAACCCAGCTGGTCCCTCTTGGCCTGCCACATCGAGTCAGATTGTCAGTAATGCTACCTCATCCTTTGCATCTCAGAGCACAAGTGATCTTGCTGGCGAGCTCCAGGAACGCATGAGTCGCTCCTGTAATGTGTTGATGTATAACGTGCCTGTGGATGCCTCCCCAGACCTGGATAAGGTACGTCAGTGCTTGGCTAACATCTCCAACATCAACTTGAACACACTGTCCATCAAAAGATTCGCCAAGCCGTCTGCTTGTAGCACTGTACCTCCTATTTTGGCCAGGTTTGGATCTCAATATGATGCCCAAAGGATTGCTAACAACATCACTTGTGGTGTTGAGGTGACTGCTGACAGGACTCGTTACCAGAGAGAGATTCATACATGGTACGCCTACCCTGGTTGATGTCAGGAAGCCATCCGGCGTTCGAAGCTCTAATAGCCATTTAAAAAACTAAGTCCAGGGTTCGCTGAGGGAGAGAGGATCCTCATTTGTTATCAAAATGCTCACTCGGTCAGTGGCCACACCAAGGTATCTATTTTCAAATCCAACTTCTATCAGCTCTCTTTTCTTCCTGGTGTGATAATTCTGACTGAAACCTGGCTTCAGCCTGACTTTTCTTCCAGCGAACTAAGGATTGAGAAACTACAGCATCTTCAGGTACGACCGGAATCTGTCTGCATCTGCTGTATCTCGTGGAGGTGGTGTCTTCAGTGGAGCATTAATTTATCAAACTTCTATCTATTAAAATTATCCTGGGTGTATGTTACTTTCAACCGAGGTCTGAAAGTTCTTTTTTCAAGGAGCATGCTGTCTGCGTTGAAAACCTAGCGAATAAATTTATAGACTATAAATTTATTATTGTAGGTGACTACAATCTTCTACACCTAGCATGGAGTGATGACCCGCTGATGTTCAAGACCACGGACTATCTTGAAGCAAACATCAGACTTTCTGCGGAGATCATCTGCTCTTCACTCAACTTCACCCAGTGCCTGCCTTCGCTGGTGACCAAGGGCTACTAATTGGATCTTCTCTTTGCTCCTGCTGGATTGGTCTCTTCATTGGATCTTCTGGACCCCATCCTTCCTCCGGACTCTTACCATGCAGCTCATCTCCTCGAAATTGCATCACCTCGTCCTTCTTGTAATGTGGATAGTGTCCGAAAACGTAATTTTTATGTGGCTGACTATTGTGTAATAAATCGTTCACTTGACCGTGTAAATTGGAACGCTTTCCTGGGCGGGGATAACATTGACTCGATTATTGATAGTTTCTATACAATATAAATGTAAATAGTATTATAGAGAGTCAGGTTCAGGTCAGCGTTATAATACTTATCCTAGTTGGTACGACGCGGGGCTAATTTTTGCTATCTGTGATAAGAAAGAGTGCATTGTCAATGGAAGGAGTCTCGAGACCCTTCTCTCGAAATTGAATTCAAACGATTAAGAGCCATTTGTCTGTCCAGAGTAAAGTACCGTGCGTTTATAGAGGCCACTGATTCTAAGATCACATACAACATCAAGGCCTTCTGGACGTATATTAAGGGCCTGCGCAATGAATCTGGCCTTCCATCATATATGTATTCTGGTAATTGCTTTGCATATGACGACGTGTCCATTTCGAATGCGCTCTCTTCTCACTTTGCCTCAGTTTATACTAGAGATTCGGTGGCAGTTGTTAACCGTTGCGGTGTCTTGGAGCCTGTCCCAAGTTTTCTTGCTGCCCCTCACAAGGTACGCGCGTTAATTCAGGGCCTAAAGGACAATGCAAATCCTGCTTTCGACAGCATCCTAGGACACGTTAAATGTTGCTGGGCTGCCCTCGAAAAACCTAGTAGAACCCCATAGTAGATTTAAGACTTCGTACATCCTGCCTGTCTTCAAGTCGGGGGATAGGCAGAATGTTGGCAATTATAGGCATAATATGGCATATGGCATAATCAGTTGTCTGCCCAAGGTTCTTGACGCCTTGGTAACAGACGAGATCACTAGTTCTCTCACCCTTCGACTTGTAGACGAGCAGCATGGATTTATTAGAGGAAGGTCCACGCTCACGAATCTCCTTATCTTCAATGACTTCCTTTCGGAAGCTCTTTCTAAGCGTATGCAGGTTAATGCCTTGTACACAGACATGTCCAAGGTTTTTGACAAAGTCAATCACGTTAAATTGCTCTCGAAGCTCTGGAATTTTGGGGTGCGTGGTGCCCTTCACTCGCTCTTGGCGTCGTATCTTGATGGACGTACTCAGGCTGTCCGTTTTAATGATTGTGTCTCGTCTAGAGTTTCTGTTACATCGGGTGTTTCCCAGAGATCACACCTGGAGCCACTCCATTTTTGTTTATATATTAATGATCTCGTCTCTTTCGAGTGTTTTGATGTACGCGGATGATGTAAAGCTATTCTCGTGCGTCAAGTCCCTGGAGGACTCTGTGTCGCTGCAGACGGATTTGGATGCTCTTGTGCTGTGGTCGAGGGAGAACGGCCTACTCTTAAATATCAACAAATGCAATATTATATCCTTTCATAGAGGCCAGAGGAAGTTCTCCTTCGGTTACAGCATGGGTAGCCAAGAGTTGGAGCGAGTGAATGTAATCAGGGACCTCGGGGTCCACTTCGACTCGGCGCTAACTTCGGTCCACACATTGATCATGTGACCTCCAGGGCTAGCAAGCAAATTAGTTTTATCAAGCGAACTACGTCTGATTTTAAACAATATGGCACCATTGCCTACTTGTACAGATCTTTAGTCCTGCTGATTTTGCTCTACTGTTCATCTATTTGGTCTCCCTTTATTAAGGTTAGTGCTGATAGGCTTGAGTCTGTTCAGCATCGTTTAATCAGGTATCTTGCCTATAAGGGTAACCGACCGATGAGTCGGCTCGAGCATGACTACAAGAATTTATCTCAGTTTTTCAGCCTGCCGACTATAAAGAGTCTGCACCAATCTCATGACTGCCTGCTGTCTTTCAAGGTCCTCCATGATCACATCTCGTGTGACACGATTATTAATAAGTTTCGTATCAGAAATCTTGCCTACTCCCTCCGAAACCATCGTTCTCTACAGAAATAATCCTCTTCGTCTAATTTTGGATTCTTCTCTACCGTTAATAGATTGAAAAGGTCGTAGAACACCCTTCCGCGGAGTGTCACCGAGATCTCCGCACTGCCGGAATTTAAGTCAAAATTGAAAAACTTTGTTTATTATTTTTGACTTTAACTTCTTATATATTCTCCATTTTCTCTTTAATTATCGTTATTTAATTGTAAAAATTCTTTGTTACGGGCTTCAGCCCATTTAATACCAATAAATAAAATAAATAAATATTTCGCAACAAAATAACAGATAAAAAAGAACTGAGATCAATCAACCAAAGTCCAGTTTATTATATTTAATTATAATGAAGGGACTACAAATGTACATAATACGCAATAGTTCAAAATATATATATACTATATATCTTTGTGGCAAAACTGAAATGAATTAGTCTTCGACGCAAATTTAAATGCGTCTTCGTTGAGTTCAAAGTACTAATCTACAAGGATACATTTAATTGTGACTTTTTTGATGAATTTTTATATTTCTTTGATTTAGTGATTTTGATGCGTAAATCGCCGTTATTTTCTTATTTTTCCAACTTAAACGCAACTTTGACAGAGAGTTAAAAAATCTAAGGTGAAGTAATCATTGATTAACTAATAAATTTAGGATAGGCAAAATATAATACGAATAAAGAAAATATAATAAAAATAACAGTATCGTACGATATTTTATGACACAATGTGCGTAATCCGAGATTTAGAAAGTGCATTTTTGCACGAGCGTGCGGTATATCGAGGGTTACGCCAAGACGTGTCACACAGTAATAATGTTTACCGCAATAAGTCAATAATGTTTACCTACAAACGTTTTGCGCATGTTAAAAAAGTCACGTCGTCTAGATCATCAAATTGATTATATGTAAGAAACAATCAAACCGTGCAAAATAGTTCAAGCTTTAGAATATCTAATACATACTCTATTATATCAAAAACATAATATAAAAATAAATGAAAATTTTTTACACGCTTCGAACGTAGTAATGAAAATGATATAAATTTCATAATTAATGATAAATTGAATAACAACTGCGATGATTTACACACTACTATTAATGAAACAGAAAGTACACCAGCCAAAAATAAAAATGACATAGATGATGATTTCGAAATAAATAACGAAGTTTTAATTTTGATCAAAATGAAGAAATTACTTCTGATATTATAACAATAGCTCTAGGACAAGATAAGCAACCTATACCATAGCATAAAGTTGAAAATATCGATAAATTATATTTTCCTAGAATTTTCGGAGGCCAAATATCAGACAAAGATAAAACATTAACTTACAGTGACCGAACGTTATCTGAAATCAGACATCACGAAAAAAGATCATGTGAACTCACTAGATTATTATTAATGGCGAAACAAAAAATTAAAAAATCTGTTTTTTCTATTATAAACACTTTTTTAAGAACAATGAAAAATAATGAAAATTTATCGGCGAAACAAGTTTGGATCCTACTAAACTCCATAATATTTTCAAACAACATGATGGGTTTCGGTTTTTAAAACAAGTTAAATCTTTGTCATATTATTAGCAAAACAAACAAAAAATAAATTATTTTCTGTTATTAGACAACAAGGAATACCAACTTAATTCATGTCACTTTCTGCTTCAGAAATAAAAAATTTCGATTTGTTAAAAATCTTGTATTAACTTCAACACATTAAAACAATAAGTACCCAAGATGTTCTTTCTCTTAATATGAATACAAAAGCTAAATTGATTAAAAATGATCCAGTAACTTGCGTAAGATATTGTAATAATCGATTTATTAATATCATAAATTTAATAAAAGATTCAGATGGTCCGTTTCAAGAACATTTTGTTATTGACAGTTTTTTAAGGGTTGAATTTCAAGCTCGTGGATCTGTTCATAGACAGGCATATTGTGATAATGCACCAATTTTGAATGAAAATAATTCTGATTCAGTACAAAAATTGATCGATTTGATTGATAAATTAATAACTTGTAAATATGATTCAAAGAATCCTTATATGACATTTCAAAGACATAAACATAAAACCACATGTTATAAAGGTCAAAAAAATAAAAAAGTTTGTCGTTTTAATTATTGATTGTACAATATAAATAAGAAAATGATATTGAAACCACTGAACGAAGATGAAATCACGGGAAATAAACATGTTTATAAAAATAAAATTAAAGATTTAATGAATATCAAGCAGCGCGGTAGTGCCACGAAGGCAAGTTTGAGAAGCAGACGCAGCTTTGACGCCTGCGACACTATTTACTTCTATATTGGTATCCAAGATTTTACTTTTGAGAAAAACGATACTTTCCATAATTGTTTTTAAGTGATTTTTATATATTATCACATTCGTGTGCTAATCAGTGATTTTTAATAGAAGTTAAAACAATCTTGCATATGATGTGCTCAAATCATTATCTTTTTCTCTAGTGTGAAAGGACGGTAAAGTTAGCCGCCTCTAGTGTGAAAGAACGGTAAAGTTAGCTGCGCATCAAAAATGATAGAGAATTGCTTTTTCCACCTTTTTTACATATCCTCATATAATAATATATTACGATATTTATAATCAGGAGGTTACCAGTGCATACTCTGCGTTCCGGAGCAGTAACAGTAACTAGCTCGCCAGGGTAGCCAATGGCGAGGTTCAGGTTGTTTTTGGTGTATTGGTATAATTATTCAAGTACGGTGTCTAGGTGTACAGGGTAGCCGATGATGAGGTTTAGGTAGCGCGCTCCGTGGTTTTTTGTGTTCAGCTGTAAAAATCATTCAAGGAAGGTGTCCAGGTGTACAGGGTGGCCGATGACGAGGTCAAGGTGGTGCGCTCTGTGGTTTTTGGTGTCTAGGTGTGAAAATCATTCAAGGACGGTGTCTAGATGTACAAGGTGGTCGATGACGAGGTCTAGGTGGTGCGTTCCGTGGTTTTTGGTGTCTAGGTAAATAAATTATACGAGGACGGCGTCTGTGTGTACAGGGTGGCCGATGACGAGGTCTGGGTAGTTCGCACTGTGTACTTTTTGTATAGGTGTAGAAATAATTCGAGAGTAGTGTATATCAGAACAATCAGTGATTTCATGTTAGTGATAAAAATGTTATAAAAAATCTGTGGTCGAAAGGTGCTTAAGATGCTTATATTTTATTTCTCGACGTCAAATATAAAATACTCAAAAAAATTCACTAAAAAGGATTGAAATCTCTAAAAAAAAATTGACTTAAAAAAGTAAAAAGTCAGGCGAGTTTGATATATTCCGCAACGAAATTACAGATATAAATGAACTGATATCAATTAAACAAAGTCAAGTTTATTATATTTAATCGTAATGAAGCAAGGAACAACTCTCAAAATAATTATTACGTAACTTACCATGCCCGTTTCATTGTACTTATAGTGTTTATGTGATGTTCTAATACATAAAAAGAAAATTTTAGTTGTCCACCAATAAACAATAAATGAAATGAGTTACTGGATTTCTATATCTGTTTACAGGACTTTACTTTCCATCGGATTTTCTTTGCACTTTTAAGCTTGAATTATCATTTTTGGCAATATCAGAATTTAATTCATTATTTCTATTTTCCCCGAAGGTCTGAGTAAAAATAAGAGATTTAGTTCGATTTAAATTCACATCATATTTATTAATTTCGGATTCATTTTCCAATATTTTATTTTCTACATTTATAGATTTGCTATCTTCCAAATCTCTGTCTTTTTCATCATCAAGTTTTTCTAAGCAAATAATTTTAGTATTTTCTTGAACTACTTGTACATGTCTAGCATGAATAACTCTGCCGTTGACTAGAACTATATACCCATTTTCTACATAACCTACTAGTACTCCTAATTGGGCTTTATCATCCTATTTGCTTTTTCGCAACGCTTCTAGAACTCTTACAAAGACTCGACTTTCATAAATTTCTAAATTATCTACTTTATGCTTTTTTCCAAAAAATATCTCGTAAGGAGTTTTATTTTCCACTGTATTCACAAGTATACGGTTTTTTAGATATACTACCGTTTTCATTATCTCTGGCTAATATCGTCTATGAATTTTGGCTTCTCTCATCAAACATCTACCCATATCCATTGCGGAACTATTATATCTCTCCGCTACTCCATTTAATTCATGGACGTACGGTGGGCATGGCAATAATTGAATACCTTGAGATTATACAAAATCATGAATTTCCTTATTTAAGTATTCTTTGTCATTGTCACACTGTATTTTCTTTACTTTTTTATTAAATTTATTTTCAACTAAATTAACAAATTCTTTCAAACTATCTGTTTCAGCTTTACTTTTAATACAAAATTTTTTCGTGCATTTACTATAGTCCTCAACGAAAGTTATGAAATATTTTTCTCCACCATAACCAGTTGTGCTATGTGGACCATTTAAATCAGTATGAATTAATTCCAAAATTTCAGTAGTTTTTGTTCTATTGTTGTCGAACGGTACATTTGCCATTTTACTCTCTATACAATTTGCACATTTCATTTCAGTACGTTCAATCTTTTCCGGCAGGCCTTCGACTAATTTGTTATTTACTAATTTTTATAAATATTAAAAATTTACATGGCCAAATGCCCTATGCCATTTTTCTTTATCGGTTAATTATAATGAATTTGCATACATTTGTTTATTTTCTTTTTAAATTACTTGACTTTTCATAACATATAAATTATCGATTTTGTTTGCAACGGCTACTAATTCTCTAGACTGATTATAAATTTTGGAATTTTCGTTTTCTTCTTCTATCGTATAATTGTTTATTATTTTAGAAAAACTCAATAAATTTTGCTTGATGCTTTTAACTTAATAGACATTTTTAATATTAACACATTTTTTATTGTGATAATTTTGAAACGAACTCTAACAGTGTCTTCTTTTGTTGCTTCTAGCATTTTACCATCTGGCAATTTCACATTAATAGAAATTTTTGAATCTACATAATCATTGAAATATTTTTCACTTTTTATTAGGTGATCCGTACACCCACTATCTAGCAACTTATTTATAACACGCGGATCTTCACTATTTTTACCTTTACTAGAACTTATTACCTGACTTGACTTTAAGTTGCACACCTCTGTTATCCACGACTCGGATGTGTAGTTGTGTTGATCGCTGGATGAGTCGCCATTAGATTGGCTTGTTCCTTATCCACGACCTCGTCCTCTGTATGATCCACCTCTGTAGCTTCCTCTGTTGTAGCCTCTTTGATGATCCCGTAGACCTTGACTAGATTGAGCACCTCATCCTCGGTTGCTCTGCAGCGGTGGTGTCGTGTATTCATTTTTGTAGTGTCCAACTTTCTCACAGTTGTAACTCTTTCATTTGGATTGGAACGCAAAGGTACTGACGTTGCTTTTATTGTTTAACTCAGATTGAGTCATATTTTTCTCTTTGATTTTTGACTTAACGTAGTCTACAGATCTTTGGTTCTCTGGGATTACATCTATAAAATTCCCAATATAACTGTAGCTTGGTGGTGAAGCTCTGAGCAAATATCTCAACTATTCAGTTTTTTCTAACTATCCACCAGCTGATTTAAACTCGTTTGTTACTTTTTCGAACTCAACGAAAAATTCTTACACTGAAGTGTAATTATTTAATTTAATTTCTTCGATTTTTCCTCTGCATATAATTTGCAGGGCTGTAGACTGAGATAAATACATCTTGTCGAATTTTGTTATCATTTCGTAAGCCGTTTTATATTTGCCAACATACTCTAATTGCTTGTCGGAGATAGCACTAATTATTATAGTTTGAGCTTATTTAGCCATTTATTCTTCTTTAACTCTTATATTTTCGTATACTTGATTTTTTAACAAAATTATTTTCTTAAGTCTTCTCAACAATATTCTTCGAATCTAATTTCTTGATTTTTCCTCTAATTCTATATCTATAACTTCTAATTCGTTTTTTTGTTTTACTTTAGCTGGAAACGAGTATGTCGGCACGCACCCGTTCACAGGCATACTGGGAGATGAGGTAGTGGCGTCGCGGCTACACAGGTCACTAAATGCAATAGCACAGCTAACAGAAAGTAGTGGCACGCCCCAGGAAGAACAGGCGGCTGCTAGCGAGTCAGAACTGACAAGCGACAGCCTAATCGCACCAGATGGCACAGTATACAAGCTGTCGCCAGGATTACTGACCGACTACCTCGAGAATATGCACCAGACGATGAGAGACCTACAAAACCAAGTAGGCCAAATCAGAGACGAGCGCATGTAGGCGCGAGCTTCCAGCACTCGCATAGATAGCGGGATATGGCAGACATCAGCAAGAGTCACATTCGTCAACGTAACGGTTGCCGAAACACCAACTACCCGAAGATGTGAAGAAAGAAACGCAGGCGAGATAGCCTCGACGGGCGTGGATACTCGCACGTCGAGCGCACGGCCAACAGACGTAAGAAGCCGGTCTTTAAGTTGAAACTGGAGAGAGTGGCAAGAGTCAATGAACAACGGCTCCGCCACACTAGGAAACCAGTCAGCATGGTCGCATGCTCGAGACATCGCTACGGTTGACCGGAAGTGGGAATTTAAATTCACCGGGACTATGACCGACAGAATCGATAGGTTTTTAAATAGACTCAAGTCAAACATGGCCCTAGCACAGATGACGGAAGCGAAAAGAATGGCAGCGTTACAGTTCGTATTCACGGAAGTAGCTGCCGAGTGGTACAAAAGCAATAAAGAAAACTGGAGAAATTGGAAAGAGTTCCACGCGGAGGCGACAAGATGGTACGGCCTGAACAGGTGCTTTCAACAGCGCCTGGCTTCAGACGCAGAGAAGAGGTATCAGGGCACGCACGAGCCAGTGCGCGACTTCATCACGTGCTTCGGAGGCATGGTGAAGAAGATGAAGTCTCAACCGAGCCTAAAGAAGCAGTTAGATTTACTGCTCAAGAATTTAAGGCCAGAAATACAAAGGCTAACCCCCAGAATAAACTGCTACGTCTGGAACAGTTTTCGGGAAATAGCCGAAGAGGCAGAAACCGTACTGGCGAGCAGACAAGAATACCGTACGCCGCCACCACCAGAACAAACCCTTCTGGCGTCACTGGCGTACGTCTCGCCGACAAAGCGAAAACAACCTACTACCGCAGCCGCAAAGGTGGCAGCCGTCGAGATGCCAAACGCAAACGATAGCAATGCGCAAACGGCAGAATTGTTCGCGAAAATGCTAGATGAAAGACTCCAGAAGTTTGAAAAGAAGATTCGAGCAGATGACGCCCGCAAGAAGAAGGAAGAAGACAATAAGCGTGAAAACCAGCACAGAAGCAGACAAGCAGGAAAACCTAAAGGCGAGACAGTCTGCTACAGGTGCAAAAAGACCGGGCACTTCAAGAGAGATTGCCCTGAGGGAAAAGAAGAAGCGAGCGCGTAAAAGCGGTCGACGCGCGCTTGCGTAACTCCAAGGAGACCGCGGATGCAGGAAAGGCGACTAGGAGCGCAAGCCTTACGGTCGCCGGCGCAGAGAGTAAATCACTCTCCGCGCGCAAAACTTTAAGAGCAACGAAGGGTAGTGCACGCCCCGGAAAGGCAGACGCTATCGATCAGCGTCTGGCAAGCAGTAGCTCGCCTGAGAAGGCACAAAACGACGCGAGCAGAACGTCGGACCCCGAACAGGGGGGAAAAGCGCAACTCTCATCGTTGTCGGTAGCCAAACCCGACGGAAGAGATGAAACAGGCTAGTATAGCGACGAGCGAACGGAGCCCGGCAGAATCGAATTAAACTCGGACGAGTTGATAGATTCGATTATAGAAAGTCACGCGGGAGGCAGCGAAAATCTTCCGTGCGACGAGGATAATCCCCAGGAAAACCGCTGGTGGATGCAAGCAAAAATCGGTAGTTTCCGATTTAGAGCCCTATACGATAACGGCGCATTACGAGTATGCATGGGGACCATAGGACTGTAACTCGCGAGTGCGCTAGGACGGCAAGTTATGACGAACAAAAGCCGCGGCGCTAAGCTTGCTGACGGCAGCTACTAGAAGATCGTAGGCTGCGTCTGGCTACCCTTTGAAGTCGGCAGTCTTAAGAAAGAAGTCCGTGTCGCAATAGTACCGGATCTTTCGACAGACTGCATAGTTGGCGTGAATTTTATGCTGACGTTTAAGGCCGTGTTAGATCCAACAACGTGGAAACTGTATTTTAAAGAAAATAAGGAGCACATCGTCGTCGAGTTAGCCGCCATGAAGGAAGGCGCGCTAAAGTTGGCCTCAGTGGGTTTAGCAGACGTATAGGACGGGCAGCGAGAGGTGCTCCAGGCACTTCTCGACAAAATCATCGGCCCAGACTTAGACAAGATCGGCTGCATGACGTGGATGGAGCACTACATCGAAGTGCATACAACCAGGCCGATCAAGCAGACATACTTCCCAGTATCAAGAAAAATAGAGGAAGAAATGTACGAGCAGGTGGGAGCCATGCTCGCAGCTGGAATAATTGAGCCTTCCGACAGCGCTTTTTCAAGCCCAGTGGTAATGGTGCGAAAAGCAAACGGTAAATATCACTTCTGTGTGGACTTCAGAAAAGTAAACGCGATCACACGTAGTGACGCTTATCCACTACCATAAATGAATGCGATATTGAGAAATTTACAGCAGGCGCGCTACATTTCGATAATAGATTTGAGTAGCGCGTACCACCAGATTTCGCTCAGCGAAGAGAGCAAGCAGTACACGGCATTCACATTGCCCAAAACGGGGCTGTTGCAATTTAAGCGCCTACCTTTCGGTTTGACTGAGGCCGGAGCCACGTTCCAGCGGCTCATGGACAAGATAATCACACCAGAATTGCAACCACACGCATCCTCGTACCTAGATCACATCATAGTGGCGACAGAAACGTTCGAGGATCACGCTAAAGTCCTCGAGCGAGTGTTAAAACGCATTAAAGAAGCGGGTTTAACAGTCAATAAAGAAAAGAGCGTATTCTGCAAGGAAGAGGTGAAATATCTTGGCGTGCTAGTAAACAGGGACGGTTTCAGACCAGATCCTGATAAAATAGCACTAATTATAAATTTTCCAGAACCGAAAAATCTAAAGCAACTAAGAGGTTTTCACGGCATGGCGTCGTGGTACAGACAATTTCTGGAAAATTACGCGACGTTGGCCGAGCCCCTAACTCGGCTAACGAAGAAAGACCAGCCGTTCGTATGGGGCGAAGAAAAACAGTCAGCGTTCGAAGCGATAAAAGCTCTCATCGCCTCGGCCCCAGTACTGCATCGCCCGAGTTTCGACCAGCAATTCGTAATACAAACCGACGCGAGCGATACAGGGCTCGGCGTCGTGCTGACTCAGAATATAGATGGGCAAGAACGAGTGCTAGAGTTTGCCAGTAGAGTACTCACCCCCGCTGAAAGGAACTACACGGTCAGCGAGCGCGAATGCCTGGCCCAAGCTGTACCCAAGTTTCGCCAATATATTAAGGGTTATGAAATCAAAGTCATAACGGACCATAGCAGTCTACGGTGGTTATGCAACTTGCGAAACCCAACCGGTAGACTGGCACGCTGGGCATTGGAATTGCAAGGGCACAAGTACACCATTGAGCACCGCAAGGACGCCGATCAACACGTGCCAGACGCGCTATCTCGCATGTATGAAGAGACAGAGCTGGCAATAGCTTCGGTGAGCCAATAGCCGCAACCCCAGGATCGCTAGTATAATAAGAAGTATCAGACGATCAAGAATAATCCAGAAAATTTTCCGGAGTGGAAAATTGTGGGGGGGGGGGGATGTACAAATACAGGCCAAACCCGGAGATAGCGGGAGCAATAGGAGACGACGACGACGCATGGAAGCTCGTCGTACCAACTCAGAAACGATGGCAAGTATTGCAGGAATGCCACGATCAGCCGACGGCAGGTCACTTCGGCCGCGAAAAAACGTACAGAAGAGTAATCGAGAAATACTTCTGTCCGAGAGTGTAGCGAGATGTAGCGAAGTACGTACAGCGCTGCCAGCTCTGCCAGCTGGGTAAGGTAGAACAGCGTGAGCCATCAGGGTTTATGGAAAAACGCGTGGTGCAAAGGTCTTGGAAATGAGTAGCCGGAGACATCATGGGTCCCTTGCCGAAGTCAGCAAAAGGCCACGAGTATGCACTCGTCTTTCAGGACTTATTTACTCGATGGATCGAGTGCGTGCCACTTCGGAAGGCCAACAGCAAAGCAATACTTGCCGCTTTTAAAGAAAGAGTAATTTTCAGGTTCGGTGCGCCTAAAGTATTCCACTCAGATAATGGCACCGAATTCAAGAATAAAGTGATCAACGAGTACCTGGCGGCGCAGGGAATACACCACTCGTATTCTCCACCGTACCATCCGCAGGCGAATCCAATAGAGCGAGTGAATGGCACTATGGAAAGGGAAATAGCCCATTCGCTCAAGGTAATCATCGAGCGTGGCACGAATAACTCAATGAGATTGTATTCTCGTTCAACACCACAGTGCACGAATCGACGGGAACTACACCCGCGATGATGAATTTCGGCAGCCGAAAATTCCGGCGTCTCTAAAAGGGAAGGAGGACCAGGAAGCCGCACAGCAAGAGGCTGTGGGCGCGTGACGGGATCGCCTCACCAAGCTACCGGCGCTGCGTAAGCGCGCGAAAGCTCTGTCCAGCGAGTCGCAAGATCGACAGGCAACACTATTCAACGCCCGTCGGCGAGCCAAAGAAATGAAGATATGATGTAGAAGCCAAAGGAAAGCCAGCGAGGATGCTCGACCGCCGGAGGATGACAATGAAGCGAAGGCGTTGAGCTACCCGCTAGAGGCGAGCGATCTCGAGCCCGAGCTCAAGCTGACGGACGCAGCGGTGGAAGGGGAGCGCGAGCGCGAGCGGTGGCCAGGCGAATATGTAGCGGCGCTGGCGGCGGCAAAATAAAGCGTCGAAAACGCGAACAAAGCGATATTAAAACCCTCTCGTCGCCCGCGCGGGCGTCCCCGAAAAGTTGTAACAGCGAGCGCGCGGTCGAAATATCCGCAGGTAGGAAAGCGCAAACCCAGCCGACCGAAGGGTTCTACCAAAGCAAGCAAAGCGCTTGCTTTGGTAGAACCCCCTACTCTCTTGAGCTTCTTCTAAGAGCATACCAATAGGTAACAATAGCACCCTTATTATTTTGTAGCCATGAAGGAAAACTATGTGCATTGATGGAGGCATGTAGTACCAATCATAAAAATGTACATATCTTCTTGCTGTATCTTCTGTATATTCCTTAAATACTATAGTATTAATAGAATATCCGGAAGAGAAAACATAGAGAATAACTTTGAATCTCTGTAATAATTCAACGTCAAAACCTAATAAAAATAAATGCTTTAATAAATACGATTTATATATTCAGAATAATAATAATTTAAATTTTCAGAATCTTTTGCAAATGTTAAATATAATTTTATCGATTTTTTTCTACGATAAAAGAAAATCCAAGAAATAAATTAAAATTATAAAATCGAATTTCTGTTGTGTTAATAACAAATGACACTCAATATAGCTATTTGTCACCACTAATTCGTACATCAATGATTTTCTCTTCTAGTCCTATAGTTAGAAAATATAAAATTTTCATACCTGTAATTCTGGCAACAACATCAGCATTATTTAAACATCTTCTTGCTGTGTTGCCATCGTTTGTGTTACCAGAGCCGTGTGTTAGAGCATCGACTAGTATTTCAAGTTCTTCATGAAGCCCGTCCTTGATAATTTTTTTCCGAGCGTTGATTATATGCTCTGTTACCTTTGCTACGCGTGCTGTTACTTCATATTAATAATTTTTAGGTTAGAAACTTCCCTCCATCTATCTCGATCGAGTTACTGGCCGTGTGAGCAATTTTATTGGCTAATCGATGATATTTAATATTTAAAAATCGCCATAAAAGTAATGAAACTAAAAGAATTTTTTGCATGCAATGTTTATAAATTTTAGCCATATGATTTTCTTACCTTACCATCGACCATTGTTAACATCATGTTTCATCCAATTGCATAGTTGCCACTTCGATATCTTCCAAACGGTCGATTTGTACTTTGATATCAGCTTTTCCATCTTACAAAGTTCGTCCGTGTCTTTTGCGTATAAAATTTTTAAAGGTCGACAGAATCTCGTGGATGATAGTCTCGAATTCATCCAATAAACGTGACCAGTATCTCTATCGACCAATAGTAGGGGCACTATACACGAGCAAAACATGTAATCAAGTACGCTACTATTCTCGGTCATGTTTTGTTTGTAGCGGTTTGCGTTTGTTTCATCAAAACCATATTTCACGTACAAAACTAAAAGTCGCCGAATGTTTTCTTCGTAAGATGGCAACTTCGAACAATCACAGAGACTTTTAACAGCTTGCTTAATTCTTGCAGCGAAACTTCACATTTGTTTTGCTGATTTGCAAGTTCTCAGGGTAGGCTCTTTTCTTTGCTTTGACAATCTGTTTTAAGAATATAATTTAATTTAAAGAAACTCTTTTACACGAGTGAGTGTAAATTAAATATTAGCTTATAAAGTAAATACCAGTTTATAAGATGGATATAAATGATGTCCACATTTTTGAGCTCTGCGTCTTATTTCATTGTAAGAACTTTTGGCGAGGTTACATGTTATTAACATTTCCAAATCCTCTTTAGGGTTCATTTTTCTTATTTTTGAGCTTTGACAGTTTTTAATAGTGCTTATTATTTCAGTAGCAGCTTGTTGATCGAAAACTGTATCTATTAATTAAGCTCCAATTTGATTTCCATTTAATTTTAATTTTTTCTCCGCACTGTCACAAAGCTCATCAAGACTCATAACGTAGAATTAATTTTTACACGTGTATCGAACGTTATTGTTTGATACAAAGCGTATAATCGCTTTATACGCGCACTCTATCGAAAATAACTTATTATTTGTACCGCACTTAATAATAATTGAGAATACTTGATAATGCTTTTCGTGATAAAGTAAATAGTTACCTGTTATCTTAGTGTTAATTTGCTCGATGTGTCAAAAACAAAATTCATTTTCTAGCCACTGATGGTGTACACTTTTAAACGCTTGGAAACTTTTTTGTTTTTTGGTAAAGAAATGAGTCTTCGTTTATAATTATTAAAATAACGAACAAAGAGTTCTCTTTTCAGGGATATCTTAATTTTATTCGTTATTTTTAAATTTAATTTCTTTAAAAGACACAAAGTAATAGCCTCTTTTTATTCATCGAAAGTTCCACTTTCATTGACTTTCCAAAAAGACAAGATATCCTTGTTTTTAATAATGTATTTAGCCATTATGAATAATGTCAAAGCACAGATCAAAGACTTTTCTTATTTATTTACGTACACCTAGCTGACGATACCAAAACAAAAACGACATTGTAACGGTGTGTAAATTTGCTCAACGAACAACGCGTTAAACGACTGGATCGCGTTCCCTCGATGCGGCAGAGGACTCCTCTACACCCGCGAAACACCTCCGTTGCATGCAGCTGTCTCAGCTGCATTAGATACTAATAAATAACGCCCGCGGAGGTGGCGGTATTCGCAGGCAGGACCAGGAATCGGAAGTAAACGAGCAAGGTTTAGAAAAGACGAAAAAGCACGTAAAATAATAAGTCTAAGTTATATTTCACTAGCGCGTCAAAACCGTGAGTTTGCAAATATAAAAGAATAATAATAATATGCGAGTCGACAACAACTTTGCGACTCGCCGCGACGCTGGAGTAATCGCCCTCGCACGCGTATATTCCATGTGGGTCGCGCGCGCCGGATCACCCTCGCGCGGGTGATATACACTCTCACGCACACAATCACAGTCAATGCGCGTCACACAAACCTTTATGATCTCGCCACCGACGCTCCTGATCCCGGACAGACTGCAGGACTAAACCGTTGCTGGACCGCTAAGCAGGGAGATCAGGAAACCCGGACTCCGCGTCGTACTCACATACAAGATATAATATGATCCGCTGGATACAGCACACAAGATCACGAGCGAAGTCCTGTATTTACTCTCCGAAGGCCGAGAGCAATCTGAGCGCGCACCCGACCCGCACAATCATATGATTCTCATATGAGGATTCGGCCAAAAGTATCATATGATTATCATATGATTATCATATGAGCACTCCTATGATTGCTCATATGATAATTATATGAACACTTATATGATTATCATATGATTATTTTCAGCCGGGTTTGTTGTACCGTATTATCCATATTTATTATTACTTTTAAAATGTCTTATTAATGTAGAAATATGTAGGACGATTAGAGCTATAAAATATTTGTTCAAATATTTCCATAAAGGTCCTGATACAGCTTTTGTGAAATTTGCAAATTAACATAATCCAGGTAATGAAGACAATGTAAACGAAAATATCGATACATATAAATATGATGAAATATCACAACATCTCTCCATCAGATATGTATGTGCACCTAAAGCTATATATCGTATATGGAATTTTTTACTACATGAGCGATCTTATGTAATTAAAAGATTAGCTGTTCATGAAGAAGATAAACAATATGTTTATTATCAAGAAGGATGTGAACACGAAATGATTGATAAAAATGTCCATACTACATTGACATCTTGGTTTAAATTGAATGAAGAAGATAAAAATGCAACGCAATATTTATATCACAAAATTATGTACCATTATGTTTTTAATAGAAAAACAAAAAAATTGAACAAAAGAAAAAAATTTATAAAACTTCTCATAAGTAGAATGTATTTTGTAAATCTAAATAAGCGTGAAGCATTTTTCCTACGACTTTAGTTATTGCATGTACGTGGTGCAAAATCATTTACGGACTGTAGATGGAATTATTTATGATAAATATGGAAATGCTTGTATATTACGAGGTATTATTAGTACTGACGAAGAATGGAATAAATGTTTGGCAGACGCTGTAGTATTCAAGTTTCCAAGATTCATGTGTGAATTATTTGCATAAATCCTTGTATTTCAAAGACCTATGAATTCGTTAAAATTATACGATAAATATAAATGTCACTTTATGGACCCGAAATTACCAAAAATTCAAGTAGAAAAAAGTCCTTTGAAAAACGTTGAAAGTTTTTTATTATTACATGGGTTAAGATATAATGATTTCCATATATCTAGTATTGAAAATAATTACGATGATGAAGAATATAATACGAATTACAAGTATGTAAAGATAGTGAAAATTGAAAAACAATTATTAATTCTTTGTCTACCAATAAAAAAAAAAATTATGATTTGATCATTAGTGCTACAATTAAGAGTATAGGAAATAAATATTATTTTATGGATGGTCTCGGTGGTAGTGATAAAAGTTATTTACATAACGTGATGATTAAATATTTAATTTCAATGAATGTTTCGTTCATTACAATGGCCTGGACTGGTATTGCTGCTAATTTATTAATTAATGGAAGAACTGTCCATAGTATTTTCAAATTACCATTAAATATTAATGAACAAACAACGTGTAATATTTGTCCTAAATCAAAATATGGTGAACATATTAGCGCAGTATGCTGTACGTGCTCGTCCTTGAGCACGGGAGCCCGCGGAGGCGTCGTGAGTGCTTATGCTGCGTAGCTTAATCGCGAATGAAGTAAACGCATATCCGAGAGGGGTGAGCGCGGGGAAAAGGCAGAGAGTCAGGCGTAAAATCACTAAGAAGAAGTGAAGTTCAGACTTATGTTTGTGTATTGTAAAAAGACAGCCAAATACAATAGCGGAACGAGGCAAGAGAGAGAGACAAAGCGAAGCCTAATGCAGAGAGAGATCAGCGATCGAGCAGGTACTTACATTCACTTCCGTGCTGTCTCGCTCGGATGCCTCGTGGCTCGCCTGGAACGGCGCAAGCGGGTGAACGGGGCCCTCGCTGGGCAGCAGAGTCGATGCCTCGTGGCCTTGAGTGTGCGTCCGGCTACGGCGGGAAGACGAGCGGCAGCAATCGTTCAGCTCGTGACGAACACGCGGCGTGAAGTTGCACTCGGAGCGATAACACCGGCGACACACGAGGGCACAGCTTGCTAGGGCGATCTCTCAGATTTCTCGCACGCAAAATCCACGAGGGTTCCCGATACAAAAAAAAAAGGTGAAACCGTTCGACTGTACTCTTCGGCGGAACGAGTCGTACTTGTCTCGCGCGGGACGCGGCGGCGAAACCAGCGTGGGCTTTCTCCCACTCTCCCTCTCGCGGCACGCGCGTGGCTCTCTCTCTCTCTCTCTCTCTCTCTCTCTCTCTCTGTGTTCGCACGCTAGGTCTTCTGCTCTCTCACTTACCTTGCCGCTGAAAGAATGTACATAATATAGATTTATACATGTGATGTAATGAGGGAGAGGGACATAACGAGATTACGATAGTCAGCTCGTTATAAAATATCAATGGTTTCAAAACATGCTTCGTGATATATGTAAAAATAACCTTCCTTTTGCAGGGAAAGTTATTGTAACGTTTGGTGACTTTAGACAATCCCTGCCTATAGTACGGCATAGAAACAGAACAAAATCCTTGAAACATGTGTAAAAAGGAGTTTTTTATAGTAAAAATTTTCAAGACTATCATTAAGTGAGAATCTACGATTACAAAATCCAGATAATAAATTTAAAAATTAGTTACTTTCCAGAGGTGAAAACAAAAATATAACCAAATATAAATTAGAAAATAATATAAGAGAAATACCAAAACAATTTATTTGTGAAAATTATTTAATGACATAAATTTTTGAACATAAAATCGATCCTAATGATTCGACATTAAAATTAAATGGATATTGTCACCGTTAAAGTTTAATGTACGAAAAATAAATAAAGATATAGTAGGGAGAAAAGATGGAGACCACTATATATATATATACTATAGTGATGATCGAATCCAAAGTGACGCAGATGACAAATCGACAAATACGATACTTACAGAATTTTCGAATTGATTAACACCTAATGGATTTCCACCATATAAATTAATATTGAAAAAAGGTGCAATAACAAGTTGCTCAAGAAATTTAAACATTGATAGTGGTCTTTGTAATAGTACAAGATTGATAATTAAAGATATGAAACAATATGATCTTCCAGCAGAAAATATGACTGGGAAATATTCCGGTAAACAATTATTATTGACTCGTATCGATTTAGCTCCATCACTAGATGGAATACCATTTGGTATGGTAAGAAGGCAATTTCCAATAAGACTTAGCTTTGCTATGACAATGAATAAATCTCAAGGCCAATCGTTTGACAACATTGGTTTATATTTATCCACTCCAGTATAAAATATTACAAATAACGAATGGTAAAACCGAAAATTAAACGACGAAATGAAAATTTACACAAAAAACATAGTCTATTCTGAAATACTCAGAAATCAATTATATTAATTATAAAACATTACTAAAATATGGAGTGTCTTTTGATTGATTAAGTTATCGCTACTAATACAACAATACTAAAGTATAAATTATATATTGATTTGCTGAGAACTCTTCACTATAAGTACATTACTGAAATCTGCGACATCTCCACTAATAGTAAATAACTCAAATTTCAATTAATTTTTGATTACCAAAATTAAAATAATATATTGATTGGCTAAGAAATCGCCATTAATTATAGATAACCTAATATAAATACTATATTGATTGGCTAAGTAATTGCCATTAATTATACATAACTGACATATAAATTATAAATTAATTGGCTAAGTAATCGCCACTAATAATACATTATCAGAACATTAATTTTATATTGATTGGCTGAGTTATCTCTACTAATGGAACATTACTAAAATTTAAATTATTTTTTATTGTCTAAGTAATCGCCATTATAATTATACATTACCACAATTTAAATAATATATTGATTGACAAATGTATTTTTACTAATAGGACTTTACTAAAATAGAAAGTATGTATTAATTAGCTGTGTTATCCCCATTAATAGTAAATTACAAAAATTTAGGTTATTTATTAATTAGCTGAGTAATCGCCATTGATTATACATAATTAAATTATAAATCATATATTGGTTGATTATAAAGTAATCGCTACTGATAATACATTATCAAAACATTAAATTTATATTGATTGGCTGAGTAATCGCCATTAATTATGAATTGTTAAAATATTACTTTTCTATTGATCAATTGTATAAATATTAGATATGTATTCGTTAAGTTTATTTTGTAGCAATATATTAACACTATTATAATTTATATATATTCAATCTAATGACACATTTCTAAATAAATTGTAATGCGGGCGTTATTATTAAAAATGTTACATTAATTAATTAACGACAGTCTCTACCCTGTGAAATGCAGAGAGCAAATTTACAACAAATAATAATATAAATAATCATTTATAACAGTATCATTTCCACGCTTCTTTGCAAAGACAGCCATGAAACAAGATCATATCTGCACAAATGATTATTCGCAGCATCCCTTTCATCTGGACCAAATCTGCACATTGCGTCTAGTGATATGCGCGAACACATCGAGTAGTCGACATTTTACATTCACAAACAGATATCTATAAAAAACAAGATCATATCTGCACAGATGATTATTCTCAGCATTCCTTTCATCTGGACCAAATCTGTAGATTGCGTCTTGTGATATTCGTGAATACATAGAGCAGTCGACATTTTACATTTACAAACAGATATCTTTGAAAAACCAACTCAAGATCACTACTAATGATAAATTTAAAACATACATATGTATCTATGTGGCGCATTTGAATTATAAAATAATTAAGATTATAAATACAAATAAACACATTTGCCATATTTCTCTAAAAAGATTATCATTTACAGCATCTGACACATCTGGACCAATCTTACTGTCTTTTTGATATATGTATACATATACTTTATTTCTAATCAACTACCAAAAAAAAATCGCACAAATATAAATATTTATCATTATTTTATACCTATATGTAATTTTTTTTTCTTTAGTAGGATTATGTATTTATATTTGTACCGCATATCTATGATAAAATAATTATCATCTCAGAATGATTTACTAGTTCCAGTGAATTTTTACATAATTGCTCATTTTAGTGTTTTAATATAGTGTAGATTCTTTTTAAATATATTCTAATTCAAATATTGATGAGACTTTTCAAGCTGTGTTACAAAATTTATCAATGACAGAATTTGAATACACCAATGCTATTAGAAGTACTCTTAAAAGAAATTAGAATCTGAAGATTGTACGCATTTATAGAAACTTCATTAGATGATCTCTTTAAAATAATTTTAAAATAATCGAACATGGATTTACAAAAAGTATTGAATGCTTATGTTACTCCTATTTATATGGTTAATTATGTGACTAAAGTAAAAGGAGGACTGTTAAAATGTTTTTGTAAATTGAAATTTATTTACTTCACAAGAAGCAGTTTATCATGCTTTATCATTAGCATTAAGTATATGAAGTAGGAATGTTGGGTATATTAATACAGTTGTAAGTAATCAACGAAGTAGAATGTTAAAGAATCCTAAAGAATTTAAATCATTAGCAAAGAATTCAAATGATATATACACAAATAATATTTTTAAAAAATATAAAAAACGATCAAAATAACTAGAAAGTGTTTGTTCAGCTGATTTTGTATGTAATTACAATTATTAAAAAAAAATTATTAGAATGCAATGAAGATAATGACGACAAAGACAATAGCATGAACATATAGATATAGATATACAAAAAGGAATATTATACGTTACTATGGAACAGGCAGCCGCTCAGAAACTGTGAAGGCCGTCAGAGGTTTCGCCTTCGGTTTCAACGGTATTTGATGGTACGCGTTGCTAAGGTCTAACGTTGATATATACTTCGCTTTCTGTAGTTTATGAAAAGTATCATCCATGTTAGGCAATGGATATGCGTCAGTCTTTGGCAGCACATTAACTTTCCGGAAGTCGACGCAAAAACGATATTGCCCATTCGCTTTGCGCACCATCACTACCGGGCTTGACCAAGCACTGTCAGAGGGTTCGATGATTCCCGCAGCAAGCAACTCTCGTACTAGTTGATACATCTCCTCCTCTATTTTTGGTGACACGGAATAAGACTTCTGTTTTATCGGCCTGGCTGATCTAACGTCTATCCCGTGCTCAATCAATTGCATCCGTCCGATCATACGGTTGGATTTAGGCAGGATGCTGTCCAGCATTCTGCGAATCTGCGCATGCTCGTCATCACTGACGTACGCGAGTACAACTGCGGCAATATCCACCGCCCCTGTTATAGCTATCGTAGCCACCTGAAGTTGGACGAATTTTCACTCCTTCTTCAGATACAGGACATTTTCGTTTGGATTGTAGACTACGCCGAACAGGCGTCCGAAATTTGTCCCAACTGAACACTCGTTGATCGCTTCGGGCATGATTGCCACAGTTACGTCACGTTGTACTCCCGCAACGTCGAATGGCAAGTCCACGTTTCCGACTATCGGCGACGTCTGACCATTTGCACACTGTGCTCGACAGCCATCGCATTGTCGCAAAGGTCGACCGCAGGCACTAGCGACCTGGAGTCTCAATGACCCCATCACTGTCATAGCGGCGCCTGTGTCGTAGAGAGCCCTTACTCTGAACCCTCCGATGCCCACTTATACCCACCAGCGCGACTAATCTCTGCTGGCTTCAATCTCTTGTTGTAATAGCTCCAGAGGGTGTGGCTGTTCAGCGTCATAATCGCCCGTATAAATCGAGCGTGTCGATACTTGCTCTGCCGTTACCTCGATAAACAACTTTCGCAGCTCTTCCCTCTTTACTCGCGCCATTACTGTTAAGGCGTCAAGGCTCTCTTTAAAGTCTGACGCGGATTATTCTCCGAGGAGCCATCTGCAGCCTGTCAGCATGATCAAATCGCCTGCCATCTGGCTTCAGTTGCATACTCTCAAGGGCATTTTCCATCTCTTCTACGTCGATGCCCTAGCACCAATCTTCAAACAACCTCCTCGATCTTTTTCGCCATGTTGGCTTAGTTTCCGCGTTCTGTAGCGCGTCTAAACGACGTTTACGCGGTTGCACAACAACAACATGGCAGCACGCCTATCCTACGCACACACTCTAGATAGCCCCTAGATTATATTTTTGCTGCTACAAGGTAAGCTGTGAAAATACAATCTATTTACCCACACACTTGCACACCTAAGTGCGTCGCTGTGACGTAGATTACTACGCGAAATCGAATAGAACGAAAAACCGAAATCGTATAATCGGAGCGAGAATCGTAAAAAAAAATTTAATACGCTAGATAAGCACAAATTTCTTCTGGCGCGCGCACTCGTAGAAATTTCGTGCACTCACTTGCAACGCACAGTTTCTACTACAGGCATATACACATTCACACTCCCGAAAAATTCAAAACGAAAAGACGAAAATATTTTTCGCGGAATTACGCGTATATCTCGAGCTTCGAGTCAAGTGTGTTCTTCTCTTGAATATTCTTGAGGTCTTGTCGGCTGTGAAACTGGGCGTATTCTGTTCCGCGTTTTCCCATGGAAGTGACTGTATATCTCGCGCCCGTCACGTTCTCGTAAAAGTGCCTATATGTAGCGCCTATAGCGTGCGTGGACTATACTTTGCGACTACACGCGTTCGTGTTGCCGCTTTGCTGCCTTTTGCTATTTAATTGTCAACAATTAAACAGCTTACAACTGTTTACATACGCTCTGCTTTCGCATGAGACGTCACGAAAAAATAATTGTGCAACTCTCTATCCTAACGAGAGTGCTTTAAAATTTCCCGACAACAAATAGGAAATTCTTCGACTCAGAGAGCATGCGATGTACGAGTGGCAGCGTTAAGTTTTGCTGCTCCGAGCCGTTTCATTCTATGTCGTGTGATAATATTGGTAGATATTTGCTCTCGGCTTGGCAACTAATATCTTTAATTATTATTCACAGACTTCTCGTGTGAATCGCGTTTGAAATATTCATATACGCCGCACTATGGGGTATATCGACTTTTCGTATTTCAAAATCAAATAGCTTCGTATCCAGTCAGTCAATCAATTTGAAATTTTTGGAAAATGATGTCTAAACTATCAAAAATCACAGAAAAATAAGCAGAAAGGTTGATGTTGACTGAATGGCCCAGGAAAATTCGTTAAAGTTGACGGGTTTCGCAAAAAACTTACAAAAGTTACTGTAGAACAATGGATTTTTTGTTATTATATGCCTTTAAACACTATTTTTATTTATTTTTTCAAGCTGAATCTAAATCTGCCCCTTGAAATTTCGATTAGGATTTTTTTTTTCATCCAGAAAATGGGAAATAACTTGTAGAATCGTCAATGGTTTCTTATGACTCCGTAGGATTTGTTCTCATTCTATACAACTATAAAACTATAAAAATATTTATTTGATTATATAAATTATGTAGTAAATACATCATATAACCCGCATTTATGAACAAACGCGCGTGTTTTAGCGAAAACAAGGAAACAAGTTTTTGCAGGGTTTTGGGATTGTACACATCGCCATTCTCATGTGTATGTGTATGCATATATATGAATAAGTGTGTGTGGGGGAAGGGGGTCATTCTCTGTCAAACTGATTGGTTTTTGTTTTTATCTTCTCCGCTTTTGCTCACCAGCCACCGATTTACCAAAGCATTTTTTAAAATAGAATTCGCTTGTCTGAAACTGCAGGCGCGTGGGGTTTGAGTGTTTTTAATCCTCCTTGATTTCGCTCGTCTTTCTGCGATGTGCCAAGGTATTAATACTATACAGTATACTCGCTACGCATGGAGAAGGTGGGTTTATGTAATTTTGCTTTAGATTTTATTCTTGCTTTTGCCCGCCTCTCTCCGATGTGCCGAGGTACTTAATGTTGTACTTGCTACGCATAGGGCAGGTGGGTTTAGGCATTTTTATTTTAGATTTTATTCTCACTCGCCTTTGCTCGCCTTCCACCAATATGCGTACGTAAAGTATTTTTTCAATATAATTTAATTATAAATTTCGGCCCGTGGGGTAGGGAGGTTTAAGCATTTTTGTTTTATATTTTATCCTTGCCTTTAGTCGTCTTCCTCGGATTGCCAAAGTATTTTTTTTTTATAATTTAATTATATATTGCGGCCCGTGGGGCAGGGAGGTTAAAGCATTTTTGTTTTAGTTTTTATCGTTGTTTTTGCTCACCATCCTCTGATGTGCCGACATATTGATTAAATAAAAATATATGAAAAATTACAGCGCGTGGGGTAAAAGGGTTTAGGGCTTTTGTTTTTAGATTTGATTCTTGGTTTAGCTCGCCTTTCTCCGATGTTCCGAGATATTCTTTGAATAAATATTCTCTTATTAAAGAACATGGCAGCTCGGAGGGTAGCTTGGTTCAGGGCTTTTGTTTTTAGAGTTAATTCTCGGTTTTCCTAGGCTTTTTCCCGCATATGCCGACATATTTTTTAATATATATTTCCCTATTTGCTTGTACTTTCTCCGAAGTACCGATGTATTTTAAAAAAAATATTTGCTTATAACATCCGAAGGAAAATATGCAAAAAGTATCGAATGAAATATGTTTTTATATAATATATTATACACGAGAAAGTCGTTTTTGCTTTGTCTAATTCCGCGGTACAACGTTATGGAAGTATGGCGCCGCTGTTATGTGACAACTTTCCCGATCTCGCATTTGAAATAATAATTTCAAAAGTAAGATCGAGAAAGTTCCACATGCAAAAAGGTACAGCGAGACTCAAGGCCACAAAAGTATCAAGTGGCTAAGAATCTCGCTGACCTAAACAATTTCCCCGCCAACGGCTAGAAGCGCACGTGCGGAGCTACGTTGCAGTTTCGGCGCGCAACTAGTTGCCAGGCCCCGTAAGGCCTAATGAGTGCAACAAGCGTCGACATTGTAACGCGGCTGAGGGGAAGTAAGCTGGCGACAGCGTGGGAGGTCCGGAACCTCTTCCGAGCGCTCTCGAATCAAGCTGCTCTCACACTCCATGATCGGGCGCAGAAGTCGGCGGATTTATAGATTCCATTTAAGAGTTCATTCAGATTTCCATCGTTTAGTTCATTTTTAGATTTCGTTAGAGTGTATATTCCTATAGATTTCATTTGAGAGTTTATTGCATATATATATATATATATATATATATATATATATATATCAAAAGAGAATATTTTACAAGGAAGAGAAAATATCCAGTAGTCCAATCAACTAATAGACACAAGGTAAGATTTCACATTATTACAATTGGCCCGTAAGTAAAGATCAGGGAGTACGTTTGTTGGCAGTGAATGAATCCTGACCAGATTCTCCCTGGACACCTGTACAGTGTGTCAGATAGGTAGACTCACACACAGAAAGGAGAAACTCTTTAAGTTTCTACCTAACAAAATTGGAGGTCCTACCGAGATCTTGCCTATCTCAAAACAAACTTACTTCTCTTTTCTCTTCAATCACAATATATTAATATTAGAGTGAATATAGTGTCCGCGTCTCTAAAACAAAAAAATTGAGAATTACTAAATCGTGAAATTAAGTAAAATAAAATAAATCGTTAAAGCAAATCGTGAAAAATTACGCGAGTGAATTTGGTCCATCAAGAAGATAAATTAATATAAAATAAGTGTTGTGTCTGCGCAGTGAAAAATTTCATAAGAAACAAAGTACGCGTTATACTTGCGAGAAAGACGAGGGTCACATTTCAAACCACGCGCAACAGAGTTGAGAGCGTCGCTTGGAAGCTTGGCGTCGTGTCGTGATGTCAGAGCCTTTGTGCCGGTCCAACGCGCGTGGGCAGTGAAAGGGTGCGGTTATCTTGAGAGCTTCGATTTTTCTAAACTTAAAATCAATCGTAGCTTTGTTCGCGTTCATCTACTCTGTTGAGAAGAAATACGTATTAAGAAAATATTTGAGCCGAAAAGAAAATTATTGAAGGTCTAAGTTTGTAAAATAGAAATTTTCAAACCGTCAAAGTTAGCTAAAAATAAGGTTATTTTAGAGAAAAGAACAATTTTACCCTCAAAATCTTAACAAAAATAAGTTCATAACTTCCTAAAAGGAGCAAATTGTTTAATGCAAATTAATTTAAATGTTTATAATTGCTAATGCAAAATGATATTTCATTATGATATAAAAATTAGACAACACGGCTGACAACAAGTTGGTAAAGCTGTGTCATTTTTAGAGGAAAGGGCCCGTTAGTTTTTTTTTATATCTAAAAAAAAAAGAAATATATGGGAAAACAATACATGTAAATCATACACACCTTAATCTGGTCGACGTTTGTTGGCAGTGAACGAATCCTGACCAGATTCTCCCTGGACAACTGTACAGTGTGTCAGATAGGTAGACTCACACAGAAAGGAGAAACTCTTTAAGTTTCTACCTAACAGCCGCCAACACACTCGGCGCTGTAGCCGCTCCAAAATTATTAAAATTTTTCAAAATTTTTCAAAAATTCGATTCATTTGAAGTGTTTTTGAGTAGTGGGAGGGGCCAGCCATTCCCTCCTGCACGCTCGAAATGAACAGCTTGCCATTCACTTTACATGCATACATGAATACGGATCTTTTTCATGCACGTGTTCAGAAAAAGTTTTTGTAATTGCATTTCTGCATTAATTTCAACAAACAACGAACCTACTTCAGAATTCATTTGTCTTACAAGAACATACCATTGAAAAACTGGGATTCTCTGTTTTTCCTAAATATTTATTGTAATTGTAGCACGTTATGTGATATGTAAACTATCTGAATTTATATTTAATAACTTTTTTCAATTTATATTTAGTTTTGCATTTAATGTAGCAAAGAAAAAAGCAATATAAAAAATGACGATCATTATTATAACTGCATTTTGTTACCTTATTTTAATCCACTATAATAGCTTATATATGAAAATATAGTAAAAGTTTATAAATTAAAAATAACAAACAATTAAAAAAAGTTCTTCTTTCAATTACACTTTCAGTTACGATTTTATTTTTTATTATTATTATTTCAATTTCTTAATATTTTATTACAATTCTATATACGTTTATGGTAAAAATCCTTCTCAAGGTAAAAACTTATATAATAATAAAATGTAACAATATATACCAAATCGTAAGAAAATGTAGTCAAATGTGATATAATGTAATAATAATAATAATAATCATTCTTTATTATATCACTTGGTTTGTGTTTACAATTTTAGTGCTTTCTTTATTTACATTTTACTGTTCTTTCTCTCTCTCTCTACCCTATTGTGTCGTATCTTGTCATGTTGCTCTGTAGGTTATGTTTCTGTTTGACTGTGTGTGCGTCTGCCTGAGTATGTGTGTGTATGTAAGTGCTCTACTGCTATTTCTCTATGTGTGTGTGCTATTTACATTCTCTCTTCTTTTTTCTCTCTACCCTCGTTTCTTACTCTTCGTCCCCTTCCTCTGATTCTCCCGACCTCCAGATCTTGTATCGTTCCTCATCACCTCTTTCTATCCCTTTTCCTTTCTTTATTATTCTCTCCTTCTTCTCGAGATATTTGTACATCTCTCCCTCGATTTCGGCTACCCATTCCTTCTTCTGTGATACCTCGCCCTCCCCTTCTTCCTCCTCTTCCCTTCTCATTTTCTCCCTCATAATCAGTGCTTTGGCCCTTCTTTTGTCGAATGACAGCCACTGCTCCAACCTGATCTTGCCTCCTTCTTTAATTTCTGCTCTTCTCTCCCATATAGCTTCCATATCTTCTTTCTTCTTAAAAATAATTTTCTTTGTATCTTTCGTCCTCGTATCTTCCATTTCCCACTCTACTCCCTCCATTATGTCATCTAGCCAATCTTTAATTGAATCTTCCGTAGTCCAGTTGTTTAAGTGGATGATTAATGCCCTCTCCCATACCTTGCATCTATTGTCCCCTTTTCTGTGACTATAGCTGACCGCGTCAGACCTTCTCTCTCTCAAAATTCTTTCTTCTCCTCTGTAAAACGCCCTTCTCCGTTTTCTCAATTCCTGCCCTTCTTTATCACCTCCACTCTATTATTCTTACTGCGCGGCCATCCTTCATCTCATCTATTTCCTTTTGCACGTTTCTCATCTTCCCCTTTAAAATGCGACGGTATGATGTCCGTCGCAAGGCCGCTCTTTTTCCGTACAAATAATAATTGCATTTTGCTATTATTAATTGCGACCTTCTTTTGTTTTTGTGCGAGTGGAGAACGAAGGAACATCAACGAGGAGACAGGAGGATTCAAGGGAATCGCCGACCAGTACGGAACCGTCGAGGGTTCGCAGAAGACCAGCTAGGGGAGAAGATTCCGGGAAAAATTGTCGCGGGCGCGAAGTGTAGCTCTGCTGCGAAAGAGCATCGAAATCATGTTCGTGAGTGTGAGAGAGAGAGAGGGAATAAAGACGCGCGCGGCAACGGTGCGGCCAATCGGGCGAGCGTATAGCGCGAGGTCTGCGAGAGCCCGCAGAAACAGCGTATTTTCAGCCTCGCAGCGATCTGCGACGTCGCGGCCTGAGGGGAGAGCGTGCTGATTGGTCGCGAGCGGAGAGCGGGACTGAGCGCGCGAGTCGAGACGCGCGGCGCGGGATTGTGCCGCAAACAACGAGCCGAGTCGGTTGTGTTTTAGTTTCCTGGATTGTCCTTTGTTCGTGCGCCGCGTTTTCGAGAGCCGGAGATATTTTCCGGTGCGCGTAAAGTATTCCATTCAAATTATAAAATAGAGACGGACCGCAACGCGAGACTAGAGGATCTCGCGGAGATCTTCGCTGAGCGGGTCGTTCGCGAGCGGGCGAGAGTGTGGTGTGTGTGGAGAGAGCGACGAGAGGGAAGGAGCGAAACCGAGGAAGTGGACAAGAGCCTCGAGGTCGAGAGATCGAGCGTCACCTTGCCGAGAAAGTAGACGAGAGGGAAGGAGAGAGTTGCCGAGGAAGAGGACGTACGAGGTAGAGGGAAGGTCCACCCGGGAGGAAGAGTGCGAGGAAGCCAGTGTAAGTGATTCTTACTCAGGCGCGACCAGGTGGTGAGAGTGAGTGGAGAGTGCGGGGATCGAGAAGGAGATTGAGCAGTAGAGTGTGTATGCGTTAGTGAGAGATAGATAGATAGATAGGGCTTTATTCGCCTTCGAATACACATAGAATACACTAATAAATAAAATACACAGAAAAATACACGCAGATATCACAATGCCTTATCACAGCAGTCAGGTAGTCTGTAAAGACCGTACTAGATAATAGGACAGTCTGCGCGAGTCTTACAAATAATTATTTATTCGCGAGAAGTAGCCTTTGGCTCGAGAGCCTGTTCTGTTACTAAAGTTACACGCGGACTGTTGAATTGAGGATGTCCCGCACTGTTAGCCTGCACCGACGCGTATTTTGCGTGCAGACGGTATTCTGTCCTCGACTGCGTTTGGCGGACCCGGAAAAGGCTCTCTGGTGTATGCTATGCCAAGGGACGGATTTAGCACGCTCCCAAGGTGTTGGACGGATTTGCCACGCTCCAAACACTAACACTAGCAAACACCACCGCTTCACCTTAGAATCAGATGTAGCCGCCAGTGAGTAAGTCACTACGCAAAATGGTACTGCGTGGATCGGCTCCGGGGTTTTTAAAGTCTCGGTAACGATTCACGCAGTTATGAAATTTAGATGAAAAAGATCGTGGTAGTCCAATCAGCATTCGCCACAAACGACGACACGTATGCCTTCTAGTCGTCTTTCACGCGCACGAGGAGTGCTAACACAGAGGTCAGAGTAATTGCTCCGATTTTCGGCACTCAGTTGTATAATGTCGCAGTCGGATGCACCAGCGATCCGTATGCACTCTCTACGTGCTCACACGGTTGCCGGTTCGCAGGATGTACAAATATATAATTTAAGGGTATAAACGTGGGACATTACAGTCATCACAAGTATATCAATTTAATATCACAGTTCAATTAAAATATTTAAAGCCCTACAAGGCCCTAGCCCCGGTTTCAGTGCTCACGGTAGGGATGCTCAGCTTCGGAGGAACTCCCCTACCCGAGAGTCTCGGCTTGTGTTTGCTGAAAAATGAGGCCAGATACGAGGGTTTACCGATCCGAATTACTTTGTAGAGTAGAATGGCCTCAAAGTAGAGCCTTCTGGAATCGGTGCGAAGCCATTCAAGATGCCATTCTAACCCCGAAGATAAATCTCACACATGAATTGCTCAGTCTCTGTAACCGTATTCTCTGTTCGTTCGACGCGTCCAGGATTGTCACAGTACAGTAGTCGATGTGTGTTGTATAAGTGTCCCAACTAGCCTTTTGTGGAGAGTCTTAGTGGTGCAGCCGGATGATCTGAAGAGATAACTCTTCGGACAGACGCTTGGTAGTAGTAGCGTCGTCCGAGTCAGACAATAATTCGTATTCGATTCGATTCGTAGTCGACCCGGCTATGTGTTAGCAGTAGAAGGTAGAACATTTATATAGTAGGGGGAACCCAGGACGATTGCCTTAGTCTTAAGGACATTAAGTTTAAATCTATTTGATGCAGCCCAGCCCATTATCCGCTCGGCGTTAGCACTCATCCTGACAGAACAGGAATCAAGCTCCTCGAGGTGGCATTGGCTGTAGATCTGCAGGTCATCCGCATAGATTAGACGGGACACATCTGAATCTAGGCAGAAGCCAATGTCATTGATGTACAACGCGAATAACAAGGGGCCTAAAACAGACCCCTGTGGAAGACCAGTGTTTAATGGTAGAAAAGTTGAGAGTTCGTTGTTGTCACCAAAGACGGTCTGTTCTCTTCCCGTGAGGTAAGATGCAAGTCAGCAGATGACCTGCTTGGAAAAGCCGAAAGAGGATAGCTTTCCGAGTAGCTTGACGTGATACACAGTATCAAACGCCTTGCTAAAATCAAATAGAAGAAGCAGAGTGACCTTCTTCCTATCTATCCCAAGCCTGACATCATCAGTCAGCTTAATCAAGCCAGACTGCGTGCTGTGGCCAGTGCGAAAGCCAGTTTGGAAATTATCAAGGTAAAATCTTGTTTCAAGATATTCGGAGATTTGCTTGTGCACCAGCCACTCTAGCGCCTTGGCCAGGAAACAGAGTAGAGAGATCGGACGGTAGTCGGTTACAGCTGTAGGAGAGTTAACTTTGTTTAGTGCTCTAACGATCAATGATTTCCAGGCTGAAGAGACAGGTTGAAAATTTGACAAAGTAAAGGAGCGAGTATTGGCAGTGCTTTGGAGATTACAACCTGCGGAATGCCATCGCTTCCCCTGGCCTGGGTGTTAAAGTATGATACTGCAGCCGACACATCCGACTCCGTGATAGCCCTGAAGATGAAGTGTTCAGGGAGGTCCAGACTCTCCAGGGTTCGCAGATACTCCTCAACAGAAGGAGCTTGAGGGTCATTTGAGATGGAGCTAAAGTGTTTGTTGAGAGCATCTGAAGAGAACCGAGCAGGTGAAGGAGATTTAGAGGTGGTAATACCAAGATTTTCAAGCTCTTTCCAGATCTCTGCAACGTCGGTCAAGGTAGACAAGCGTGAATAGTAGTAGTTCAGTCTGGCCTCCTCAACCTGTTTATGAGCGTCGTCCCTTGCGATTCTATAGAAGTATAGATCCCAAAGTAAACGACTTCTGCGAAAGCGCCTGTAGAGTCTGTTCCTTTCAGTTAAGAGATCACGAAGAGCCGCGGTGAACCACGGGTGACGTTTACGTCCAGGTGACACAGTCTTTAATGTGGCGAGATGATTTATGGCGTTCGTGATGTAAGCGTTAAGAATGATAATGCATTCGTCAAGTGATCGCGTAGTGAAGGATGACCAGTCACACGCGCTAAGGAAGTCCCTTAGCTTCTCAGCACAGATTCCTTTGTAGTTTCTGTAGGAGTATGTAGCAGGTACGTGGCGTGGAATCTGTAAATGAAAGGAGTGTCCGTCTTCCAGTATGAGAGCAGGCGATCCTGCTCATCAATTAAGCATAGGTCAAGCTAGGTGTCAGAGTCCTGTCTGTGATGGGTTGCACCATATGGCACAGAAGTAAGGGAGTTCTCATCGATGAAGGCCCTGATGAAATTGGGATCTTCAGATGAGGAAAGCTAATCGGCATTAAAATCACCCATGATGACCTTCGTGGAGTAGTTGTGCATAAGTGTTGTTAGTTGTTCAATGAAATTAGATCCCTGGATAAAGGGTGAGTGAGGAGGGCGATACACGATCTCACAGAAAAGATACTCCGGCTTACCCGGCTTGCCCACGGTCTCACTCTGGATCTTACGAATATCATCCAGCGCCGCGAAAATGTCCTTAAGGGACGTCTCTATGGACGTCGCCTGAGTTCTCGCTAGCGATTGATTTCTGGAGCTAGCCAGAGATGCGGGTGCTGATTTATTTTTCTTCGGCACACCCGTTGCAGGCGTGCCCTTGGCAGATGTATTTACCGCCGCTGCTGCCGCTGTTTTCGCCCTAGTCTGTGTGGTTTTGGGCGTGACAGCGACATACTCCACCGCACAAGCAGCACAGGCAAGTGTGGCAGCATCCCCCACCATTATGGACCTCAATGTGACGCATATAGTGTGGAACTGCTGATTACACAACTCGCAGGTCTTCCTTTTTCCTCTGGCTGTTTTATTACAGTGTGCACACGTAACGAGCTATTCGGCGTTCTCCCCCCCAATTCCACTCATTTTGGAGGTTATTGAGTCTCTGTCGACAACTTACTGACAGTCGATAATGTGGAGAGACTTGGTAATCTCGACGCCAGATGGACTGCTAATCGAGAGAGGTGAGATTTGACCGACCTGCGATTGATAATGAGGACGTTGCTGGTGGTGTTCCATCGATCCAACAGGTGGCTCCACGTGGTTTACTTTGAGGAAAAAATAGACGCCGTGCAGCGAAGAGAAAGCCGTGCGAGTTTGTAGGTTAGGTTACAGCGAGAGATGTTTAAGCAGAAAAATAGCGTTGAAAGAAGTTGCAGCCTCCAGTGATTATTGTCTCATGTTGAAGGTTACAGAAAAGCGCATGCAACGATCTACAAAACAATAGGCCCGAAGGCAGAGTGCGGCAGTAAGAGTGCTATGAAAAATGAACAAAGCGAAACAGGTCTGTTGTTCTCACGTGTGAGAGAGAGAGAGAGAGAGAGAGAGAGAGAGAGAG
>JAZHPH010000249.1:59095-69481 GCA_037356405.1 Nasonia oneida | reverse complement strand
GAGAGAGAGAGAGAGAGAGAGAGAGAGAGAGAGAGAGCTAGGCCCGCGCGTCGAGGTGTTAGACAAGGATAGGAGAGAACGCGTTGATTACGGTAGAGACAGCGCGCGGGTAGCGAATCGGAGATTACAGACCGTGAAAACTCTCAAGAGTTAGGGAATCGTGCAGTTTGCGGGAGATGAGAAAGCGGACGATCCAGAGGAGTTCCTGGAGCAAATTGCGGATTGCCGTGGCGACTCAGGGTTATCGGATGACGCGCTGCTGGCTGCGATCCCGTGCGTCCTCTCCAAGAGGGCGTCGCGCTGGTATCGCACGATTCGGAGATAGCTACGTGGCCGGAGTTCTGCAAACGATTTAGAAATAACTTCAAGTTCTATAACTTTGAGGACTTGATGGACGATTTACAAAGCCGCACGCAGGCCGTAGGAGAAAAGATCACGAGTTATCTTTCGAATTTCAAATATATAGTCTCGCGTTTTAGGCACCCTCCGTCCGAGCGAGCAAGTGGAGTTAGCTTACAGGAAAATCCACCCGAAGTACCGCCTAATGTCACCGCGGTTCAGGAGGACGAAGAAGGTGAAGCTGCTGAAGTTGAGGACGTAGCGGGTGGGAAAAAGTGTGGTAAAGGAAAGGGGAAGAACAAGCGGGCGAGCAAGTCGCAGAGTAGTGGAGCCACGGGAGAGACGAGCAAGAGTGTGTCGAGTGAGGTTAAGCCCGATCTCACGTTCGCTGCAGTGGCCGCTCAGAACGCAGGTCTGAGCAAATTCGCGCTCTACTGCTATTTCTCTACCTAACTCGCCAGCCGCGTCGCTGAAAGGCAGCTCGCAAAATCTCGATAACCGAGGAGCGCCGCGAGCAGGTGCGAGTGTCCAATTAATAACGCTCGTGCGAGTAATTTTAATGGAGCGAAGGGAGCTAGTGGAGCAAGCGGTGCGCAGGCGAGTGCGCGAGTAAGAGATTTCATGGGCGCGTGCTATACTTGTCAGGGAGTTGGGCAATGATCTACGGAATGTCCGGAAGTGAAATGTTTCATGTGTCACGACAAAGGGCATACGAGCCGTCAGTGTCCGAACCATTTGACGGCGGCGCCTCCGAAGGCCTCACATCGTCCTCAGGAGTTCTGCCAGCGATGCGAGAACCTGGGCGTGAATGTCAAAACGTGTCCAAACTGCTTGTATCTTTTTAAATCGATTTGGGAAAACTCGCTGGGCGGGGGACAGCGATAAATACTGTTCCTCGTGAAGTGTTTACGTGGGTAGGCAAGCGAGTTCGTGATAGCGATGCGAGTGATAGTAGTAGTAAACCGGGAAAATGCAAGTTCGTGGAGGTAGATAGATACAAACATCCATTGGCAGAGAGAAAACTCGTGGGAACAGAGAGCAATGCCAGTGAGAGGAGCGTTAATGTGGACACGATCTCAGACAGGTTGAGGAAAGCGCAATACTTGTCGAAAATCGACTTAAAGCAGGCGTATTTTCAAATTCCGTTAGCTAAGGAGAGTCGAAAGTACACGGCGTCCGCTGTACCGGGTTCGGGGCTCTGGCAATTTAAAAGAATGTTTTTTGGACTCGCCAACGTGCCTATGACGCTGCAGCGTCTACTCGATTTCTTATTCGGACCGGAGTTGGAGCCATACGTTTTCATCTACTTTGACGATCTCGTAATCGCGACGGAAACATTTGAGGAGCACTTGGAGTATGTGGAGCGCGTGTTGCGGAAGTTAAACGAGGCGGGGTTAGTTATAAATAAAAAAAAAAGTGTTCATTTTGTGTAGAGAAAATTCAATATTTAGGGTTCGTACTAGATAGGAAGGGTTGAGACCAGATCCGGAGAAGGTAGAGCCAGTGTTGAATTTTCCAGCGCCGAGGAATGTTAAGCAGTTGCGAAGGTTTTTGTGGATGGTGGGGTGGTACTCAAGGTTTATAGAGGGCGATTCGGAGATGAAAATACCGTTTACGAAGTTATTGAGGAAAGGGCAACCGTGGCAGTGGGGAGAAGAGCAGCAGGAGTCGTTCGAGGCTTCTAAGCGGGCATTGACGGAGGCGCCTGTTCTCGCGCGACCGAACTTTAGCAAACCATTCATTCTACAGTGTGACGCAAGCTCGAGCTTGATTGTAGCTGTTTTAACGCAGGAAGGAGAGGATGGCGAGCATCCGATCGTATATGTTAGTCGTCTCTTAAATCCGGCCGAGAAGAATTATACGGTGACGG
Source organism: Nasonia oneida (assembly GCA_037356405.1). Lineage (NCBI taxonomy): Eukaryota > Metazoa > Arthropoda > Insecta > Hymenoptera > Pteromalidae > Nasonia > Nasonia oneida. Next base: position 67,272 of record JAZHPH010000249.1, on the reverse strand, counting down.
AAAAGGAGGCTCTAGCGGTCATCTGGGCCATTAAAAAGCTGCAGCCATACTTGGGGGGGATACAAGTTTCGCGTAATTACCGATCACGCGTCATTGAAATGGTTACAGAATTTGCGAGATCCGACGGGGCGATTAGCGAGGTGGGCTATCAAACTGCAGCAGTGGGACTTTGAAATCGTGTACACGAAGGGAACGCTTAATCAATTTCCTGATTCATTGTCGCGCGCTTACGAATCCGAGGAGGAAGTTGGGAATTTCGAGGAAATTAGAGATGAGGCGTATTTAAAATTGTTAGAGGACGTAGAGAAGTTGCCGAGAAAATACGCGAATTGGAGAGTCGAGGACAGGAAGTTGTATAGATTCCGAAATGACCCAATGCTGGACCCAATCGTCGATCGAGATGAGAATTGGCGATTGGTCGTGCCCGTAGAGCACCGCGAAAGAGGTATGGAAGAAACGCACTGCACGCCGTCGTCAGGACACTTAGGAGTATTATTGGAAAGAGTTCTATCACGACGTTTATAATTTTGTGAGAGAGTGCGAAAGGTGCCAGAAGTATAAGGTATCGCAGACGGAAAAGCAAGGGTTGCTAGGGAAAAGAATCATGGAGAGAGCGTGGGTAGTCGTGGCTGCAGATTTAATGCAATTTCCGCCGTGTAAGTCGCGAAATAAGTACTTGATAGTCTTTTAGGATTTATTTACGCGTTATGTGGAGGTTAAACCGATTCGAAAAGCGGAAGGGAAATCAGTAGCGCGCGCGTTCGAGGAGTTAATAATGTTTAGATGGGAGACGCCCGAGTACTTCTTGTCGGATAATGGGAAGGAGTTCGATAATAAATACCTGGAGAGTGTGCTGAAAGTGTATGGGGTTAGACACGGCCGTACAGTCGTCTCTTAAGGTTTTTTAAATTTCGTAAGACGCACCCTTTATCAGACACGTCTAAGAAGTTTTCAGCTAAGCTTGCGCCAAAGTACGAGGGGCCGTTTGTAATAAAGAAAGTCTTGGGGCCGACCGTATATAGACTGGGTCTGGGACCAGGCCAGGACGCGAGTAGGAGGATAGCGAAGGTAGATGTTTCGGAGCTACGACGGTAGATACCTCGTTGGAGCTCTCGTAAATCGTGACTAGCACCTGATTTTCTTTTTAGTTTGCAGGGTACTCCGATGGTGTGAAAGTTTGGCCTGTGTGGCCTGTCAGCCGTCGAGGAGAGAGAGATGGAGGACCTGCTACTCAACGGCGACGAGGAAAACCCCGAGGCGGCTGCACCAGCTGGAGAACGAGCCCAGGAGGAAAGGCCCTGCGCTGGTGCGATGCGGCCGATCGTCACTCAGCAACCAACTGCTAGAATGGCAGGCGGGCCAGCGAGCTTCGCGCCGCCACCATCAGGAGCGAGAGACCAGCTAATAGCATTCGGGGGGATGATCGAGGTTCCTAGTGGCCTGATGTCTATAGAGACGTCGGCCAACACAGAGACCTTCGTCGCCGCAGTAGATGTGGAGTATGAGAGGGAGGCGGATGAGTTGGGGAGTTTACTGTCCTTCAAGCAGAAAGTTGGCGAAGAAGAAGACGAGTCTATTGTGGAGTTTGAGAGAGAGAGGGAGCTGGAGGAGAGATAAAGATGTATCTCCGCTCGCCATCGGTCCTGAGGTCCAAACCGGATCGATTGGTCGTCGGGAGTTGATGCTGAAGAAGAAGACGAGAAGCAGCGTGTGGAGAGAGAAACAGCGGGAAGAGAGGCACGGGCAAAAGGAAGAATTGGAGAGACCGGGAGCCCAGGAGGCTAAGCAGCTGCCGAAAATCATCGCTGTGGATGAATTGGAGAACCCCCTTAATTTGCCCGCTAATTCGGAGAAAAATGCTTGGCTGAGACCTCAATAGCTCAGAGAATGGTTCCAGTTGACCGAAGCGAGGGCAAGAGAAGCTATTCCAACGGGATTCGGCAGATTGCGCAGGCCTCTGGGAGAAATACAGCATGTAGCAGCAGTAACCGCGTGCTTGGAAGGGGCCGAAGAAGAAAGCAGGCCAGAGATTAGAAGCGAGGAAGCCAAAGAGAGTAAGGCCGCGCGGAAGGAGCTGGATAGCTACCTGGGGGAAGGGTCGTCCCCGTCCAACTCGCCTTCTATACCAAAAAACGTGGAGAGCCAGGAGAAGCAGCGGCGAGCGGCCCGAATCCCGCCTACCATGCGCGCGGTAAATCGCGCTCCGGTCCTGCCGATATTGCCGATTAAAGTCGAAACAGCAGCGGAGCCCATGGAGTGTGGCGAGGATTGGGACAGCGGGACGGCAACTCTCCCTCCAGCACTTGCTCCAGGCGTTCCAAGCTTGTCGAACGTGGACGAAGGGAGTCAGCTGCCGCGACGAAGCCGGAACCGTAGCAGGCAGAAGAAACGGGAGGAACCGAATCCCCGTCGGCAACTCACCAAGGACGATTACTTCCCGAAATACCTGGACTTGCGGGAGAGCTCGTCGACAGGCCCGCTGATACGGAGGTTGGCGCAGGAGGGAGCGTTTCAGGTGAGAGCCGACGAGCGGGACCCATTGGACTTCTTGGATCGCTGCTCTCCGCCGAGAGCGAACGACGCGTTAGCTGATCGAAGAGACCGGAGTCAACGAGGGGCACAGCAACACCGTTTCCAATAAAAACCGCTGGAGTGATGTTCGGCGAGCTAGTACCGATACCTACCATCCCTACGCTCGATCCGCCGCCGAGGTCATGCTTCAATTGCTGGCAGAAGGGACATCTACTGCGGAACTGTCCTCGACCAAGTCGCAGAATTTTCTGCTACAATTACGGCAGGCACGGGGTAGATCTTACCTCGTGTCCTCGCTGCGCCGAACCTCACCGGCGATACATGGAGAGAAAGAGAGAGGAGAGCTTAGACCGGCGTGAGGATGTTTGCATGGGACTGTGAGCGCTACGGAACGACAAGAGGAGCTACCCTAGGGACTCAGCCGACTGAGAAATCGGTCTCCCCGAAGAGAAGGCCACGAGAGAAGAACTGAGAGACAATGGGCCGAGGCCGCTCTCCTAGAAGAAGCGAGGCGCACAGCTGAAGCCGCTTGGAGAGAGGATGATAAGCGCTGGGCTGAGGACCTACGAAGGAGATTCGAGCTCCAGGAGGAGGCCGTCCTGCGGGCAGAGCTGTTGAGGCAGTTGGAAGAGCGTCGAGCGGGACCATACAACCGAACAAGACCAGCAATGGCTCCTGGCCCATTCCCTTTCCAAATAGGATTATCTAGCGGGATGGGATTTGTGGAACCGACCAACTACCTTCCAGCCCAAGACGGACGAGCCCGAGACACCGTTTTGGAAGCCATCACCATCTTAGATAGGCTACAAGGAGTCTCGGATGGAACAAGAGAGCTAGTGCTAAGAAAGGCTTATGGAGGCAATTACTAATTGCCGAGGAGGCAGAAGTGGAGAGCAAGAAGAGGAGTTACAGAGGAGGTAGACGCATGAAGTGAGGAAAAGAGGAGGAAGTATACGGAAAGGTTGCAGTAGAAGACCAAAATAAAGAAAGAGAGTTAACTGTATTTGAATCTACTCATTTTCCGACATTTTCGAATATCCCGATTCGGGTTGATCTAGCGGTCCCCCCTCTGAGATTCAGGCCGGGATCCGGAGAATTATAAATTATAGTGACGCGGATAAGGGGCCGTATAACAAAAGGGAAAATTTGTTTGCGGATTTTGCCACGTCACAAAAATTTTCACATCCTCTTTCAAATCTTGCATTTTCTTTTCCAGGGCTTTTCTTTTCTCTCTTGAACCACGACTTTATTTTCTAAGCTTCCACCTCCTCTTTCAACTCTCCCATCTCTCTTTCCTTTTTCTTGTCATTGTATATCTTCTTCTTTTCACTTTTTTATCTTCTTCTTTCATTACTTGATTTATCTTTACTAACCTCTTTCTTTCTATGTCTCACCATGTGTTTTCTTTTCTGTGCTGCTCCTTTTCTCATTCCCTGTCCACGTTCATATCTCCGCTTGTACCATATTCTTGTCTGAATCTTGTGCCTTTTATTTTTTCTAGTGTTCCTCCCGTTCCACTCGTCTTCCCTGCTCACTTAATGTCCCTGCACTCTATTTGGTTACTACGTCTGGTTCTTTATATCTTCCCTTATCTGTTTCATCTTCTCCTCTTTTGTATTGCTACCATTTCTATTCGATTGCACTTTGCGTTATATCGTTTGCTCTTTACTTTCTTTGCACCGGGATTTTCTTTTAGCTTTCCTCTATCTTCTCTTTTTCTTTTCTTAGCCATATAACTCTCAATAGCTTCGCCAAGTTTTTTCTTTCTCCATTTAAAATATTTTTCCAGTTGTTCTGACTGTTACCTAATATGCTGCATCACGAAAATATGTTTTCATAAGTCTCTTCCTCTTCTTTACATAACCTGCATATTCTTTCTTCCTCTTTCGGCCAGTAATTATATCCTCCTGCTTTATTTCCTATTCTAAATCTTGCTTTCATCGCAAGCCTTTTTTCCCTGTGGTACCTACTCTCCTCAGATATACTGGAGTCCCTCCTTGTGGGTTTATTTATTCTTTTATATCTCTCGCTTGTCTTGACTCTCTCATTTTGCTTTCCGAATTCTGCCATTGTATGTCCTTCTCTGTCCCTTCCAGCTCTGTCCAAACCTGCTCTCCTGCTCTCATTCTTCTGTGGTATTCAGATAGTGCCCATCCTCTTTTATTTAGCTCCTCTTCTCTGTGGCTTCGCTTTTTTCCTTTTACGATCTTTTTGTCCTCCTCTTTTTCTAGTAATTTTTAGCATTCTCTTTACAGGGAACCTTCTTTTGCTTTACTTAGTTTCTTCTCGTATTTTACTGCTCTTCTCCTTGTCCTCGTTTCTAGCTTGTATCTCTTAGTCTCTAGGTGTAGTACATGCTCCGGCGTGGTTCTATCCAGTATCATTATCTATTTCATATATCTTCTCTAAATCTTCTCGAGTTCCTCTTTCCCCTTCCATCCCCACACCTTTGCCCCATATTCCATTACACTTTTCACCATCGTGTCAAATAGCCTCATTCTTAGTTCCCAATTGTCCCTGAAGAGCTCCTCCTCCCCTAGTCCCCACATCAAACTCATTACCGTGCTTGCATTTTCCTTTAGTTTCTTAATTTGTACCTCTTCTTTCCCGTTTTTTTTTTTAACATGTAACCTAAGTAATCAAAGTTTTCCACTACCTCTATCTCCTTCTCTTCCTAGAAAAAAACGTTCTTTCTTTTTTCTCCTTCCCCCATTTTTGAATACCATTCTCTTTGACTTTTCCGTGTTTAGTTCTTTCCTTTCCTCTCTACTATCCTTTTGAATTTTTTTCGCATCTGCTTTAACCTGGTCCCTTTGTACAGCTCTTTACCCTCTTTCTTATTCTGTCACCTATTCCTAGCTTTCTCGTCATTTTTCAGACCTCTCTTCTATTTGGTTGAAATCTGCTCTCATATCTGCAAAAAACGCATATACCTTCCCTCCTTTCTTATCTAATTCATTTTCTATTGCCCTGATCAGAATAAAAATATCATCTGCTGTCCCTCTCCCTTTTCTGAAACCCATTTGTGTGTCGTCCAGTAATTCCCTTTCCAACTTTTTTCTTATTATTTCTGCATATAGTTTATACCCCGTGTCCATGAGTGTTATCCATCTTTAGTTCTTTGCCTCCTTTATCTTCCCTTTCTTGAAGAGCGGTGTTATCACTCCTGTTTTTCATTCTTCTGGAATTTTTCCTCCTTTTCATATTTTATTCAGTATATCAGTTATCTCCCTGAGCATCCTGCTCCTCCTATGTACATGTATTCTCCCATTTCGTCCCCTTCAGTATTTCCATTCAATATACTGAATCCCATCTCTTTTGTTTTTTCAAGTAGTTCTTTCCTTTCTCTGTTCTGCTTTTAATTTTTCGATTCCCTGTTCTCTTCGTTGCCTTCTTTGTCATTTCCGCCTCCTTCATATGCCGTTCTTGCGTTCATATCTCCACACCATATCAGTTCCTCGCCCCTGGCGTTCTACGTCATCCCCTCTATCTCTTTAAAGTTTTGTTGTTTTTCCTCTCTCATGTATGTGGTACCCACCATGTATCTCCTTTTTCTAGTATTTTTGCCCCTATAAATTCGTTTGTCTTTTCTTCTATCCACTCTATTCTCTCTGTTATTATTCCCCGTTTTACGGCCATCACTATTCCTCGTTTCACTCTACCTCTTTCTCCTCCTTTTCTCGCATTTCTGACTTTGAATTCGTAACCTCCCAATTTCATTTCCCAGAATTTTCCTTCTTTGTCTTTTAGCCACGTTTCCTGCAGACATTTTATGTCAAACCCTCTTAGATATCCCCAGGTCCTCTCATCTACACCTCTTATCCCCGCTATATTCCAATTAATTATCCTTATGTTTCCTTTCTCCTCGCTTTTGTTCCTCTCCAGTCCTTTTCTTTCTCCGAAAACCTCCTGTTCTCTTCCCTTCCATAAATATTCTACCCCATTTATCCACAGTTTGTTATAGCTCATTTTGACCTCTTTTTCCTCCCTCTTTCCTTTACCGCATATTCTTTCAGTTTTTCCTTATTTATTTTCTCTTTCCAAGTTAGATCGTGGTCTATGAAAATATCTGACTTTTGTAACCTAATCTTCTCTCTTATGATTACGCCTTTTTCTTCCCAGTTTCTACATTCCGCTCCTATTCTTAGGATTTCTCCCGTTCTGTAACCACGTCCTCCTCAACGTAACCTCTACTTCAAGTTTTTTCTTTATCCAGTCTTCTACCGTCTTCCTATCCCATTTTTCTTCTTTCCATTCTGCTATTATAATATTGTTCTTTTTTTATCTCTTTCTCCTTCCTCGATCCTCTATTGCATTTCTTCCATCTGTTTTCTGTCCCTATATATTTCAATTCCCTTTATCTTATCCTCTCTCTGCCCCGCCTGTCTCTCCCTGTTTCTGTCCTTGTCTCTCCCTTCCTTATTTTCTAAACTTTCTATCTTCCCTAATATCCCCTCAATTTCCTCTTTTCTTTCACGTTCGAATCTTGCCTCCCACTCTTTCTTCTCCCTCTCTCTTGCTTCCTCCTCTATCTACCTCTGTCTACCTTCTATCTTTTTAGCCCTTCCTCCATTTTACTGTTAATTTTTTCCTCTAGTCCTAGGTATTTCTGTTCCCAGTTCTTAATCATCTTTTCTCTTTCTTCCTTTTCCTTATCCATTTTCATGCTCATCTCCTCCACCTTTTGTAGGGCCATGTCCATGGTGTTCTTTAACGGCCCGACTCTCTTCTCCCATTTTTTCTTTTTCTTGTGGTAATCTTTTTACGTTCCCTTTTTTTTTGCAAATGCATTTCTTTCTTCCAGATCTTCTCCAGTTCTTTCTTTCTTATTCTTTTCGGCTTGATCCTCTGGACTTCTCTCTTTTCTTTTAAGCCCTGTGTCCTTTTTGCCTTTTAATCTGTCCTCTAATTTTCTTTGATTCAGGATATTCCCTATTCTTCCTCCCCCTCTTCCCCCTCTTCCTCCTCCGCGCTTTTTGAATTTCCCGCCTCTTCTATCGAATTCACTATACTCAGTTGGGGCGTTCTAAATTCCAGTACCTCTGTTCCTGTTCCGTATTCCGTTCCGTGGATTATTTCCTGCACCTCGGTATTCGTCAGGTTCATCGTTCCTTTCCTTCTCTCTCTCTCTCTCTCTCTCTCTCTCTCTCTCTCTCTCTCTCTCTCTCCTTCCTAACCTCTTAACCCTGAATCTTTCTTTCTCACTCCTCTATCTCACTTTTTTGACCCGTTTTTTTCGCAAATTTTTTATACCCTTCTCTGATGAACCTTTCCTCTTCCTTTTCCCGCCTATTCCCTTTCTCCTTCTCTTCTAATACCCTCTCTACAGCTTCCTAATCTTACACACCACTCTACACACTTCCTCTCACAATACAATCCAATATGGCACTCTGTAATAAAATGTAATAAAATGTAATAAAATGTAAAAAAATGTAATAAAATGTAGCAAACTGTAAGAAAACATAAAGAATGTCCGAAACCAACAAAAACGTACAGAATGGTATAATTTGTTAAATTTTCTTACATTTTATTACACTTTATTACATTTTTTATTTCCACTAGGGACTAATTTAAGAGTTGTGCATGTATAGCAATTTTAATTTTTTTTCCTTGCTCTGATCGTAACGTTAAAAATCAAAATTTTT
>JAZHPH010000249.1:31723-54285 GCA_037356405.1 Nasonia oneida | reverse complement strand
TTAAATGGCTTATAGGGTGCGTATAACATATATATATGACTGAAAGTATTTTTAATAAAAATTTAAGAAAATTTTACAAAAAAAAACGTATCTATATAAAAATTCAGGGGCATTGGAAACACTTTTTAGAACATATTTACCGCGGGTTGCAGAAGAAAAAAATTTTGGCCGGCTGATCTCACAGAGAATCACCCATACATAAGTGTAATATGAATTCATAGGGAGGGACGTACAACGACACCCCTTTAAGAGGAATCAAAAGTTTTGAGAAAAATCGGGTTTTACATTTTAGCTCTTCACTTGAGAATCGCTTGACGAAATCGTTTAAAATTTAAGCAGCAGATAGATGTTTTTATGGTAAATCGCCAAATAAAATTTTGAAGCATTTAACTACTTTGTTTCAGAGATATGAGGAATCAAACATTATCAAAAAAAAAAAAATTGAAGCTTTGATATCTTCAGAACCATAGGGATTTGAGAGCTGTGCAATGAACCGAGCTAAAACACATAAAATATCTACTTTTTCTCAAAATGTCAAGTGCAATTAGGCCTTTTTACGTCTGTAATCGAGGCACAAAAAAAACTCCTTTTTTTCAGTTTTTGATTTATTACTGAAAAAATAAGTAGTCAAATCACTTGAAATTTGACTTGGATTTGATATAGTTTGACATATGAACCATCGACATGATTTTTTCGTGAGGTTATGATGTTTAGTTTCAGAGATATGACTTTTTAAAAAATATTATCTTTTTCATTTTATCTGCCGAACAAAACGGTCGAATCCCTGGACCATACGAGGAAAAGTAGGTAGTTTTATTCTGATGATTGAAAAAACGCAAAATAGTGTTTTTCGAAAATCAAAAAAAATGGCCATTAAAAAAATAGTTAACAAAATAAAAAATTACTTTTTTCCCAAATGCAGAATCGATAAATAGATATGCATGTCAAATTTTATTGATATTGACGAAGTAGTTCCAGAAATATTACGGTATACATACACACACACACACGCATCCATACGGACATTTTCTAAAAACACTTGATTTGAACTTCTAACACAACAAAAAGTATTTTCTAGAAGTTTTAACGAAACTCAAAATTTTACTATTACAAAGCTTCCTCTAGAAGGAAGCAAAAGATTAGAAACAGTCGAAACTGATTATGATACTCTCTAACCAGCATACTAAATTGCAATCAGATTTTTAAGAAATATGGAAATTAATTGAAACTAAAGCCTCTTAAACTGAACTGTGCACACGGATGCAAAAAATAATCGAAGCTCAGGCAAATGAATCTACACGACTCGAAAATTTAATAAAACGAAACCGTGGCTCTTCGGAATCAACGACAGATATTGCCAAACGCGTAAATATAGCAACGCCAAAATTCAAAGGTCTATATAGCGAACGGCCAATGAAATTCTTGTCTGAATTAGAAAGGGACATCACCATAGTAAAACAGGAAGACCACGAATTAAAGTATATTATTTATCAAGCCTTAGAAGGCGACTTGCACAACTGGTAATATCTGCTCCAAGCGGAAATAGATAGCTTTGAAACGTTTTCGACGCGCTTTAGGGAACGATACTGAAATAATCAAATCCAAAGAATCAATAGCAGAAAGGTTGAATATGGTCAGTACAACCCTGGGTAGCGAAATCGGGTCAGCTATGCTACATACATGTTCGGTCTAGCTCGCCAGCTAGAATTAAATCTAGAAGAACACGAACTCGTGAAAAAGATCGCGTAGCATTTCGACCAAGACATACGGCGGACCGTAACGGGTCACGAAATAAAATCGTTAAATAAATTCTTAGAAATACTCGCCGATTATGACAACGGCGATACAAACCGTAACCAAGCCGACGCTTAAAATAATTCGAAAAATAAACAAAACAATCAAATTAAAAAATCCACCAATTCTCCCACAGGTATTAACGAGACAAAAAATTCATAATTTAATAAGCCACCGACGAGAAGAGTGTGGAAGTGCCTTTTCAACCATGCAGCAGCTGTAAACAACCCATATAGCACAAAGTTGTGGTCTGTACTACCACGTCAAATGCCAAAACACCACCAACATCAAGACTATCGTGGTGAACGACAGGCAGATTATAGCCTGTCCCTCATGTACAGACAACGACAACGCCAAGGGTGCCAAAGTGAGGACTAAATCCACCTCTGCTACAACATCAGCAACGGGAGTAACTGCAACAACAGCAGCAGGCAAAAATACTCCCAAACAATAGCAGCCGGTGAATAAGAAGACGAGGTCAGTACCACCATCAGCCAACACATCGAGAAATCCCTCACCAACCCGCTCGGCCGGAGTAACAACACCTACGCCGTCCGTTGAGGCCGCTTTGAGGTAGATTCGCGGTGCTCTTGACGACATACGTAATGTTCAAACGGAGGCCCTCAAGACCCAGAACATCGTGTCGGAGAGGATTTCTGAAATTGAGCAGCTACACAATGCTGAGTCCACCATCACCGAGCTGCAGGCACAAATCCAAGATCTGTCATCGAGGTCAAGAGGCGCCAGGAGAGGACCTCGAACAGTGTGGTCGTTGTCACGGGTTTGCACTATACCCATGGAACCTCGCTGCACCTCCTCGCTTTTTCAGTTATGAACGCGCTTGACCCCACGGTCCTCAGAAGAGACGTAGCATCCGTCAGGACCATAGGGAGGCTTGATGCTACAAACAACTTCGCCAGGGGTGACGGCAGACTGCCACCACTAGCCGTCACCCTATCCTCAAGTGCGCTTGCACGCTCGATCGTCGTCGCCAAAGCCTGGAAACGCAAGCTACATACTAGCGAATTGGACGCTACCTTGCTGGAGGAGGCTAAAGCTCTGAGACCTGACCATCAACGAGCTGCTCCACTCAGACGTCCACAAGCTGCGCACAAGGGCTAGGCTGGAGGCCAAGAAGAGGCAAGGCTACCGAACATTCGTCAGGGAAGGGAGACTATACATGCGCTCTAACGACGACAGCGAGTGTGCTACCATCATCACCACCGACGCCGAGCTGGAGACTTTTTTAGCCCGGTTTTCGCCCGCTGGCAACATCGTCCAACACTGAGGCTATAACACACAAATCATCCCACCACACCCACCATCAAGCTCATCTGCCACGTCTTCATCCAGTTGTAAGGTATCTCTGTCCGAAGGTCTACGAGTCTGTCATTTTAATGCGAACTCGCTTACGGGTCACATTGAGATGATCAGGCTTTTCTTATCCACTCGCTTTCCATTCCACGTAATAGCTGTTACTGATACCTGGTTGAGTGACAAGGTAACGTCCATCCCTTCACTGGACGACTACCTACTGTACAGACGAGACAGAAACAGAAACGGGGGAGGTGTGGCCCTCTACATACATAAATCTCTGACAGTTAGCGTCATTTCATCATCTGACGGCGAATGTTCAGGCAAGCTAGGCAAGCCTGAATATCTCTTCTGTGAGGTATCGGCAAAGGGAGTCTCTCCTATCTTCGTGGGGGTTATGTATCGCCCACTTCATGCTCCATTCTTCCAAGGCTCTAACTTCATAGACCATCTAACAACCCACATGCACAACTATTCCACGAAGGTCATAATGGGAGACTTCAACTCTGGCCAACTTTTTTCATCTGAATATGCCAAGTTCATCAAGTCTATCATTGATGAAAACTCCCCTTCATCTGTTCCCTATGGTGCCACGCACCACAAACAGGGTTCTGATACCTGGCTTGACTTGTGTCTAATCGACGAACAGGATTGCCTGCTGTCATACTGGAAGACAAACTCACCTTTCATCAACGGACATGACCTTATCACGGCCACTCTCGACGTACAGATTCCACGATACGTACCTAACACATACTCTTACAGAAAGTTTAAAGGAATCAGCGCCGAAATGCTAAGGAACTTTCTTAGCTCATGTGACTGGTCACCTCTCACTGCTTCATCACTCGACGAATGCATATCTACACTTAACGATAACCTCACTAACGCCATCAATCATCTCGCCCCATTACGGACTGTGACAACAAGAAGTATCTGAGAGAGACAGACTTTACAGGCGTTTCAGGGACTCCAGGCTCGATTCGGATCTCCGCATATATAGACTAGCTAGAGACAATGATCACAAACAAGTCGAGGAAGCCAAGCTGAATTATTACTATTCACGCCTGTCAACCTTGACTGATGTTGCCGAGATCTGGAGAGAGCTGGAGAAACTTGGAATTTCTGCCACCAAGGCCCCTTCATCGTTTCGCTTTAGCACAGATGAACTTGTTGTAATATGTAAATTTATATAGTCGTAATACTTAAAACGGTAGTTGGTGCAACGAGACAAGCTAGATCGAACGCGAGCATAGTGAGCATGCCTCGCGTATATACTACTCTAAGCCCATACTATACTGTACGCAGAGCTCCGTGGAGTCAGACTATACGACACTGTACTATACTCTCTCTTGCTTGTAAGAATCCGAGTAGAGCGGATGTACTGCCGACTAGGCTCTCAAGCCATACTTCAATATATTATCATTTACACCTCAAAGTTATTATTATTTATTCCACGCATCCTTTCCAACAGAACTCACCAACCATTTCAGCTCTATCTCCAATGATCCGTTAGCTCCTGCTTTTGAGGATTATCTTCTCACCCTGGAAAGTCTTGACCTCCCGGAACATTTCGAGTTCACCACCATAACGGAATCGGATGTGTTGGCTGCAGTATCGCACTTCGACACTCAGGCCAGGGGAAGCAACGGAAACCCTCAGGTTATCATCTCAAAGGCATTGCCGGTTCTCGCTCCCCTACTAAGTCATATTTTCAACCTGTCTCTGAGCGAATCCTGTTTCCCATCCGCCTGGAAATTGTCGCTTGTGCGTGCACTCAACAAAGTCAGTTCACCAACAGCCCTGACTGACTACCGTCCGATTTCACTTCTCTGCTTTCTCTCCAAGGCCCTGCAGTGGCTGGTGCACAGGCAAGTCTCACAATACCTTGAATCAAGGCTCTTACTAGACAACTTTCAAACAGGCTTCCGCACTGGCCACAGCACTCAGTCTGGCCTAATTAAGCTAACTGGTGATATCAGGGTCGGGATAAACAAGAAGTAAGTGACACTTCTCCTTCTCTTTGACTTTAGCAAGGCGTTTGACACTGTATGTCACGTCCGGCTCCTGAGAAAACTATCCACCTTCGAATTCGAGAAATTTAGCGAGATACCCTTGACTTTGCATTTTTCGGATACCTTGCCAGTTCTCGAATTCACGGTTTTGTAGCCGTAAAATTTCGGACCACCTGAGAGGAAGCTCGTAATATAAGTTTCTTCGTCGAGCTCGTTGGTCATATCGCCGAGCAACAAGCCTAACGGGGGCCTGTATTCTTGTGCGTTTTCGTTGCACACAAATAGGCACGAATCAGTGTCGCAGTATAGCGTTCGCTTGCCGAGCTTCTCCAAATACGAAAATAGTTTCAAGCGTGCCAGAGTTGTCGTGTAGGCTGCTATAACTACGTTCGTATATGGAGTAGACTCCACAGCATCGTCGATGTACTGCCAGCTCGCGTACATCACCTCCTCCTTGACCAGCAGGAGACTCAAGACCTCTTCATCCTCGACCTTGACGATCACCGTCTGTTTTAAATTATCGCGCTGTCCGAACTTGCCCCAGAACAAGTTGAGACAGAGCTTCGAAACAGTGCGCAGGCCAGGGTTTTTCGCGATTTTTTCCAGATTGAGCGATATTCCCTCATTCTCGCGATACTCGCGAACGTAACGTGCTTTCGATTTCGCGTCAACGCACCAAGCTGGAAACCCCGATGCTTCCTGCTTCAATCGCAAGAAAGTGTCGATTTAGCCAGCGAAAAGTCCTCCTTCACCTATGAGCGGATCGTACTCGGTCATACTATACTGCCATATGACGAATATTTCAGTTGTAGTATAGCCGAGTTTGATGGCTTTTCGCAGCTCATCCGCCACCCAGGTTCCACAGAATCAGTGAAGAGAAGCTTGCCGTGCATTTTTATCGGCAAAAGAGGCTGATACAATTTTCTCGGCGGTAAAACCTTACATTTTACCAGCCCATCTATGGCCGAAAAATAGTTGAGATTGCCACCCGTCAGCTCATCAGATTCCTCACCGACGTAAACCTTTGTATGACCGAGCGGAAATCTACCTCGTTTAGGCTTAGCATCGTAAACTGCGACGAAATTTTCGTTCTGTCCACCGAAGAACGGGTCACGAGGATAAAGCGTTATTTTTCTGATGAGGGGATGCTCCGACACGTACTTGGCGATTTCGGGGTTTTCACGCTTGAGTCTGTCAAACTCGCACTCCTAAATTTCGCTCGTCTCGTAACCGAGCTGTTGGATCTGCGCGATTTTAGCGCGTGTACTCTCGAGCATCGAAAGTACGACCCCAGGCATTCGGCTTGTTGCGATTGTTTTTGAAACATTCAGGGCAGCCATGCGTATAGCAGCCCTGGTATTCAAAAACAATGGGATTTTCTGCTGAATTGGTAGATCTCTCGCTCGCACTGCAGCAGTCACTCGACGGCTTTTTGGGAGTGCTTGTCGGCGCGCCTATATCCACCCCTGGGGACTATTCCTATAGTCTGTGGCTTTAAGAAATTTTTTCTATAGAGATGAGAGCACGCGCACGTGATTGTAGTAGCCACTACAAACGGGTCCGTGTCTCCGACCTCGAGAAATAATTTTCTGAAAGCCACACACGGGCGACGCAGAATCGTCACATCCATGCGACAGTAGTCGACGATTTCCTTGCTGAAATCGAATACAGCGTTCGCTGCACGCATCTCGCTGTGCCATAGCAAGAACTGCTCGCGCTCGCTCGACGACATAGTATCGGGCGAATCATAGTGCGCATCCGGAATGGCGCCACGGTATTCGGCGTTAGCCGAGGTGTTAAAAGGGTGCGGAAAACAGCCTTTTTTCGTAGTCTCACCTAAACCAAACGTAGCAGGCAACGCGACCAACTTCATTTGAAAATAGCTGAGACTATCGATGAACTTTGTGTGTCCATTCAGTATGATGCTTGGCGCGCAATTTATTTTACGTTTGACAAACCGTTGTAAAACAAATTGCGCATCGTACCCTCGTGCGTTGTGCGCGATGCATATTATATTTTCAAAGTCCGTTTTGTCGCGTACTACAAGCTGTAGCAGCTGACCAACGGGATCATCGGTAAATACATGCTCGCGCACACCGCACGAGGGACACCATTCTAAAATGTCGTCAGAACTTATGCACTCCGTGCAGACTTGCTGTGCAACGCAGACATTCGGGACGTGCATCTTTATGCTTTCATCGCCTCGATACGATGCTTCTTGCATCGTTTCCAGATCGAAGAAAACATAAAGATATTTTTTCGCTGAAGCATCATTGTTTATCGGCTATATAAAACAGTGTTGATTATAACCGTGTGTCGACTTGCAATGTCGACACCAATTTCTGCCGCACTCGTGCTTACCGCGCTTCCAGTTCACGCTTTTGCAGCAGGTAAGACTGCTGGAAGTGGTGGATGAATAAGTGAGGCAGATTTATTATTGATAATAATAAATAGTAGTTTATTGATAGAGTGGCTTGAGAGACAGTCGTAGTCGGCAGCGCGTCCGCTGACATCGGAGTCTTACAGGCAAGATTTTAGATTTTTTAGATTTAGATTGTTTTTATTTTTGTACATTATGTTGTACATATAAATTATTATAGAAAAATAACTTAAGAATAAAAAAAAAATTGTTGTGTCAGGGTGTAAGTGTAGAAGTGAGTAATGGAATGAAGTGAGATGAGATGAAAGTGAGTGAATGAGATGAAATGTTTGCGTTATGTAAGTGCGTTTTCCAGTTCTAAGAAGTGATTCTTAGCTGCCTGTTTAAAGTGTGATATTGATAGTATGTTACGTAGATGAGATGGAAGGCTGTTCCAGAGGTAGGAAGCGCTGATGAAAAATGAGTTCCTCAGCATCTCCGTCTTGAAGGGGGATATCCAGGGGGGTCACCTCACCCCTCACAGGCCTGAGCGCGACGTGGAAATCAAAATAGGCTAATAAGTAAGAAGGTACTGAGGTGTTAAAGATCTTTCTGAGAAAACAGGCCATAAAATACTTCCTACGTCCGGCGGTGGTAAGCCATTGCAACTCACGCCTGTACGGGGAGATGTGCTCGTCCCTCCTTACACCGTAGATATAACGGATCCCCGTGTTGACAAGCCTCTGAAGCTTAAGGTCGAGTTCTTGCGTCAGGTCACAGTAAGCCAGTGAACAGTAGTCAATGATTGGAAATAAAAGGGCTTGCACTAGATGTTGGCGCAATCTGAAATTAGTGCTCTTCCGGAAAAAATAGAGCCGATACATTAAAGAGTGAGCACGCTTACACATTTGTGTGACGTGCTCTTTCCACGAGAGTTTGGAATCAAGCACCAATCCCAGATTGCGTACAGATGATTCGTAGTCGACCCGGGCTCCCCCTATAATTATATAGGTGTTGGCAGTGGAAGGAAGAGCATTGATATAGTAGGGGGAGCCCAGGACGATTGCCTTAGTCTTACTGACATTCAGCTTAAGCCTATTCAGTGCTGCCCAGCCCATTATCCTCTCGGCGTTAGCACTCATCCTGACAGAACAGGAATCGAGCTCCTCAAGGGGACATTGACAGTAGATTTGCAGATCATCCGCGTAGACTAGATGGGATACATCTGAGTCAAGGCAGAAGCCAATGTCATTGATGTACAACGCGAACAACAAGGGGCCCAAGACTGACCCCTGTGGGACACCGGTGTTTAGTGGTAGGGATGTAGAGAGTTCGTTGTTGTCACCAATGACAGCCTGCTCTCTTCCGGAAAGGTAAGATGCAAGCCAGCGGATAACCTGCTTGGAGAAGCCGAAAGAGGATAGCTTTCCGAGTAGCTTGACGTGACACACAGTGTCAAACGCCTTGCTAAAATCAAATAGAAGTAGCAGAGTGACCTTCTTCCTGTCTATCCCAAGCCTGACATCATCAGCTAGCTTGATTAAGCCAGACTGAGTGCTGTGGCCAGTGCGAAAGCCAGTTTGAAAATTGTCGAGGTAAAGTCTTGTTTCAAGATATTCAGAGATTTGCTTGTGCACCAGCCACTCCAGCGCTTTGGACAGGAAGCAGAGTAGAGAGATCGGACGGTAGTCAGTTACAGCTGTTGGAGAGTTGACTTTGTTTAGTGCTCTTACGAGCGATGATTTCCAGGCGGAGGGAAAGCGTGCCTCGCTCAGAGACAGGTTGACGATTTGACAGAGTAAGGGAGCGAGTATTGGCAGTGCTTTAGAAACTACAACCTGCGGGATGCCATCGCTTCCTCTGGCCTGGGTATTGAAGTGTGACACTGCAGCCGACACGTCCGATTCTGTGATTTCCCTGAAGATGAAGTGTTCAGGGAGGTCCAGACTCTCCAGGGTTCGCAGATACTCCTCAACAGATGGAGCTTGAGGGTCATTTGAGACGGAGCTGAAGTGTTCGTTGAGAGCATCCGGAGAGAACCGAGCAGGTGAAGCAGTTTTAGACTTAGTAATACCAAGATTTCCAAGCTCTCTCCAGATCTCTGCAACGTCGGTCAAGGAAGACAGGCGTGAATAGTAGTAATTCAACCTGGCCTCCTCAATCCGTTTATGAGCGTCGTCCCGTGCGACTCTATAAGAGTATAGGTCCCACAGTAAACGACTTCTGCGAAAACGTCTGTAGAGTCTGTTCCTTTCTGTCAAGAGGTCACGAAGAGCCGCGGTGAACCACGGGTGACGTTTGTGTCGAGGTGTTACAGTCTTTAATGGGGCGAGATGATTAATGGCGTTTGAAATGTTAGCGTTAAGAATGGTGATGCATTCGTCAAGTGATGACGTTGCGAAGGATGACCAGTCACATGCGCTAAGGAAGTCCCTTAGCTTCTCAGCACAGATTCCTTTGTAGTTTCTGTAAGTGTATGTAGTAGGTACGTGGCGTGGAATCTGTACGTCGAGTGTGGCCGTGATCAGGTCATGTCCATTGATAAAAGGAGTGTCAGTCTTCCAGTGTGAGAGCAGGCGATCCTGCTCATCAATCAAGCATAGGTCAAGCCAGGTGTCAGATTCCCGTCTGTGATGAGTTGCACCGTATGGTACAGAAGTAAGGGAGTTCTCATCAATAAAAGCCCTGATGAAGTTTGCGTCCTCAGATGAGGAAAGTTGATCTGCATTGAAATCACCCATGATGACCTTCGTGGAGTAGTTGTGCATGTGCGTTGTTAGTTGTTCAATGAAGTTAGATCCCTGGATAAAGGGTGAGTGAGGAGGGCGATACACAACCCCCACGAAGATGGGCATTATTCCCTTGGATGTGATTTCACAGAACAGATACTCTGGCTTACCCGGCTTGCCCGACCATTCGCCGTCAGATGACGAGATAACGCTAGCAGTCAGTGAGTGATGAATGTATAGGGCCACACCTCCACCGTTCCTGTTTCTGTCTCGTCTGTACAATGTGTAATCATCCAGTGAAGGGATGGACGATATGGACGATATCTTGTCACTCAACCAGGTCTCAGTTACAGCTATTACGTGAAAGGGGGGACGAGTGGACAAGAAGAGCCTGATCATCTCAATGTGACCCGTGAGAGAGTTCGCATTAAAATGACAGACCCTTAGACCCTCAGACAGAGACACCTTGGAGGCAGGAGTGGGTGAAATGAATGATTTAGATGGTGGTTTTGGCGGGATGATAGTCATGTGTCTTAGTGTGTGATGTCCGTGCTGGGTGTTGGCGGCGTTCGGGCTAAAAAAGCCTCAAGATCAGCGTCGGTAGAAATGATGGTCGCCCGCTCGCTGTCCTCACCAGAGCGGATGTAGATTCTCCCATCCCTCACGAAAGAACGGCAACCTTTCCTCCACTTCGCTTCCAGCCTGGTCCTGATGCGCAGCTTATGGATGTCTGGAGGAAGCAGCTCATTAATGTTGATAAGTCCCTGGTGATCTGGGTGGAGAGCTTTCGCTTCCTCCAGTAGTCCAACATCGAGTTCGCTGGTGTGAAGCTTACGCTTCCTGGCTTTGGCCACGATGGCGGAGCGGGCCAGCGCACTGGAGGAGAGAGTGACAGCTAGTGGTGGTAATCTGCTGTCACCTTGCGCGTTGATGGTGTTTGCGTCAAGTTTCCCCATGGTTCTGACGGTTGCAATATCCCGTCTTAGGACCGTGGAGTCCAGTGCAGCCAGGACAGCGTAAGCCAGGAGATTCAGTGACGTCTCCTGGGTATAGACTAGGCCGGAGATCACCACCACGTTATTCCCAGAGCGTTCCTGCCTCCTCTTAACCTCAGCCAGTTCACTGCGGAGGTTGTTGATCTCATCGGAGACAGGAGCAGTGATGGTGTTGTGCTGCTCTGCGGGGCTCCTTGACGACAGCTGTTGATATTGAGCCTGCAGCTCGGAGATGGATGACTCGACATTGGTTAGTCGAGTCTGGAGCGCAGGCAGGCCGTCAAGGGCTTTGAGGCGGCTTTCAATAGGGCCAAGCCTATTCTCGATTCCTGAGACCCTTTCAGACACGGTGTTCTGTGCCTGAAGGGCCTCATTCTGGATTTTTCTTATGTCATCCAGCGCCGCGAATATGTCCTTGAGAGACGTTTCAATGGACGTGGCCTGAGATCTTGCGGGCGAATGGTTTCTGGAGCCCGCAAGAGAAGGAGGTGCCGATTTGTTCTTCTTCTTTGGCACGCCCGTTACAGGCGTGCCTTTGGTTGACATATTTGCTGCTGCTGCCGCTGCTGCTGTCTTCGCCCTCGTCTGCGTGGCTTTCGGCGTGACGGTGACATACTCCTCCGCACAGGACGCGCAGGCGAGCGTTGCAGTATCCCTCACCATTATAGAGCGTAAGCTAACACATATGGAGTGGAACTGCCGATTACACACCTCGCAGATCTTCATTCTCCCTCTGGCAGATTTACCACATTGAGCACACGTGGGGAGCAACTCGGCATTTTTCTCACCAATTCCGCTCATTCTTGATGTTATTAAGTCTCCGTCGATAACTTACTGGCAGTCGATAATGTAGAGCGTGTTGCGGGGTAGTTGTAGGTGGTAAGTTATCGACTGAGCTGAAGACTTAATACTCTCGAAAGCCAGATGGAGTGCTAATCGAGAGAGGTGAGAAAAATTGACCGACCTGTAATTGATGATGTAGCTGGTTGTTGTCCTCGTACTCAACAGGTGGCACCACAGGGATCACTTTGAGGAGAAATAGACGCCATGCAGCAAGAGAAAAGCCGTGCGAGTTTGTAGGTTAGGTTACAGCATGAGATGTTTGAGCAGGAAATTAGCGTTGAAAAGAGTAGCAGCCTCCAGTGATTATTAACTCACGATGAAGGTTGCAGAAAAGCGCATGCAACGAACTACAAAACAATATGCCCGAAGGCAGTGTGCGGCAGTAATAGGTCTACAAAAGATAAGCAGAGCAAAGCAGAACTGTTGTACTCACGTGACGTCAGAGAGAGAGAGAGAGAGAGAGTATAGTACAGTGTCGCATAGTCTGACTCCACGGAGCTGAGTATAAAGTATAGTATGCGCTTAGAGTATATACGCGAGGCATGCGCACTATGCTCGCCTTCGATCGAGCTTGTCTCGTAGCACCAAATCGTCGTCAACCAGTATATGGCACGACGAGTACCGTTTTAAGTATTACGACTGTATAAATTCACATATTACAACAAAGACAAATCTGCAGCACATCGCACAATCGCTTGTGCTTCGCTTTGTATGACCCCGCAACCGAGACGCTATGCTCGTTGCATACGAAGTATCCGGACGATTGGTCGGTAAATGAGATCAGTAGTTCATTCTATCGGTCTGGTTGATTTATCAGAGAGCAAATGACCTCGTCAGCGCAGCGGAGCTCTTTAGATGCCCAGGGCTATTCCTCTCTCCAGTGCTCCATATACGCACGCCATCTACCTGCGCTCAGGTGAATTATTACATAGTTGAAGCAAACGCCACATGGTCGGTAACTTGCCGATATTGGCAAGTTATCCGTTGCTCTCTTATCTACCAAGTGGGCCTGCCGTCTCAATTATCCACCTGAACGCAGGTAGATGGCGTCGTCGGGTCTTCGTCTTACTTTTTCATGGACAGGACTGTTGATCCCTGCCTTGACTAAGCCGGTAATACATAGATGTGGACCTGAGATAGTGGTTCCTCTCGAAGCATCTTTTAATTGCGCAGACCATTGATCATCACCCGTAGTGTCGGATGATCCTTGTGTAGAGTCATTCACTACAATCGTCGGGTGTGCTTATATCTTCCTTAACAACTACTCGGGCACAGAACTTACAAGCGGTTTGCGAACATGAATCGGAATGTTCCGTTGATGCGTTTCGTTAATTATATTTTGTATGATTTTTACGTTTCGTGACCAACCATTGTGTTTGTTACTTATGAACGTACGGAAAAATCGTCCTAACTCCCTATGTACTCTTTCGACAATGTTGCTTTATGGATGTCGAATTGACGAGTATGCTACTTTGATATTTTCGCTTTTTAAAATATTTACATATTTTTCGCTTGTAAACTGTGTTCCGTGATCGCTTATTATCGCTTCTGGTTTACCGTAGGTTGGTATGTAATCTTCTGTAATTTTTTTTATTACGGCGTTTGCCGTCGCGCGTCGGAGCGGGTAAAATACCACGTATTTACTAAAGACATCTATCAAGTGGCGCAGAAGCGCCACGAAGGCGAGTTTGAAAAGTAGATGAAACCGCGGCGCCCGCGCTACTAGTTACTTCTATGTTGAGGTTCGCATATTCCATTACAAAGAAATAAATGCATTTCTTTGTTGTCTCTAATATATTTTGACTTATCATGTTTTATTATGCCTAACTATGATTTTCAACAAAAATATTGATAAAAACAGCTACCTTTAATATAATACACGAGTGTGTCATTCACAAAATGCTTAAATCAAATCAAAAAATGTTAGGACCGTTAAGTTAGCTGCAACAAGTGTTATGACCGTGAAGTTGGCCGCACAGCTATATACAGATGGATATTGCTTTCTCATCGGTTTTCTGCATGCTCGCTCACATGTAGTTTTTAGTGTCTAGGTGTAGAAATAATCCGAGGGCGGTGTCTAGGTGTATGGGGTGGCCGACGACGAGGTCTAGATGGTGCGTTCCGTAATTTTTTATGTCTTGATAAATATATTATTCGGAAGCGGTGTCTAGGTGTACAGGGTGGCCGATGACGAGGTCTAGGTAGATCGCACTTGGTTTTCGGTGTCTAGGTGTAGAAATTATTCGTGGGTAGTGTACGAGAATAATCAGTGATTTCATGTTAGTGATAAAAATGTTACAAAAAAGCCATGGTCGAAAGGTGCTAAAGATGCTTATATTTTACTTTCAGGAGAAATATGAAATACTCAAAAAGTTTACTAAAAAGGATTGAAATCTCCAAAAAAATTAACTTTTAAAAAAGTAAAAGGTTAGGCGAGTATTATATATTCCGCAACGAAATAACAGATAAAAAAGAACTGAGATCAATCAACTAAAGTCAACTTTATTATATTGAATAATAATAAAGCAACAAAATTTTGTTTGGTTAATAAAGGGCTTACTTAACTTAAAGTTAAGTTATATAATAATCAATTAGGAACAACTCTTAAGATACTTGCTACGTAACTTGCCATGACCGTTTCATTGTATTTATGGTATTTTTTTGACGTTCTAATACATACAAATAAAATTTTAGTTGTTCACCAATAAACAAATCTTTTTTATCTGTTATATATATATATATATATATATATATATACTTCGTTTATAAAGTTTTTAAATTTGCTTTCTAGTATTACAATTTTCGATCTTTTTTGGATTTTTTATATAATACGTAGTCGATTAATTCGTATCGCTTATATGTTTTTTCGTCGCTAATTATTAAATTATTTATTAGTGTACGTGTTTAAGGGTCTTTCCTCTGGCTTTTTTCTATATTTTTACAAATGTTCACAAGTTTGCGGCTCGGTTTCTGCTGGACTAAAGTGGAAATTATAATTTCGGATTGGCCTTTTGCCTTGGTTTTCTCGTATTCGTCCATTTGATTAAGATTAAGGTTCCATCTCTGTATTCTCTGATTGTTGAATTTGCATGTTCTCAAAAATGTTAGAGCCCCAAATTATTCTAAGTTGTTCTACTACCTAATGTGCGTTAATTGCGTTATCAGGTTTGACAAACTAAATTTGTAAGTCTTTTGGAAATATGAAAATTTTACAAGTTTGAGAAATACTCGAAAATATTCTTTAACCTTTTAAGTCTTTTACCTGCTCAAGGCGTAAGTTGCTCAAGAGCTGGGACTAGGCGCTTTAGTTGCGCTGGCGCTTAAGTTGCGCTTCGGCTAGTGAGCTCGGATAGTTCATACGGGTCCTCATAAAGGCCACGGAGAGAGCGGGTACTGCGCCGAAGATAGCCTTTATTGCGCCCCGGGTAATTTATTACCTGGCCAAGCGAGCATTATTTTTCTGGCATTACTGAACAGCTTAGCCCGAGAGGTGATTGCCGAAAATGACCGTCCCTATCGAAAGATACGAGGATTTTGAAATAGGGTAAAAATATGCAAAATGCCGCTGAAACGAAAATTTTTGTTTTTTTGTCAGATTTTCTCATTCTTGACGATTTGAAATAGGGTACGACGACTACAAGTAATTAAAAATAGGGTAAAATCGTGCTCGAAAAATAATGCTCGCTTGGTCAGGTAATAAATTACCCGGGGCATAATAAAGGCTATTTTTTGGTAACAATTTGTAATTGTGGCTTGTTATATTTATTATAATTTTATTTAAAGGTGTATCACTGATACACATTTGAACAAAATTATAACAAATATACAATAAGCCACAACTAGAACTCTGATGCTACACGCCGAACCGAATCGAAAAATGCCTCTGTGACACTATGCGCGTGCATGCTTCGGAGAGAGCGCGCTGCGAACGGGGCAGCGCGCAGCAAAAGAACTAGTGCCAAAACAGCACCGGGTCTGTGCTGCATCGACTTCGCGCAGACTGCTCTTATTCGGCACGATTGTGTGCCCTAATGGCACGCGGATGTGCTGTATCTGCATAATTCAACTTTCCTGATTCTGCAAACGAGGGCCGGTGTCCCCCCAGGCCAAAATTTCGAGCAAAATCGGTTTTTACATTTTAGCTCTTCACTTGAGAACCGCTTGACGAAATCGTTTAAAATTTAAGCAGCTGATAGATTTTTTTATGGTAAATCACCAAAAATTTTGAAGCATTTGACTACTATGTTTCAGAGGTATGAGGAATCAAAAAATTATCAAACAATAATTAAAACCTTGATATCTTAAGAACCATAGGGATTTGAAAGCTGCGCAATGAACTTAGCCAAAACACATAAAATATCTACTTTTTCTCAAAATGTCAAGTGCAATTAGGCCTTTTTACGTCTGTAATCGAGGCACAAAAAACTCATTTTTTTCAGTTTTCGATTTATAATTGAAAAAATAAGTAGTCAAATCACTTGAATTTTAATGGGATATAGTTTGACACGTGACCCATCGACATCATTTTTTCGCAAGGTTATGATGTTTAGTTTTAGAGATATCATTAAAAAAAAATCACCTTTCTCATTTTATCTGCCGAACAAAGCGGTCGATCCCGAGGACCAAACGAGGAAAAGTAAGTAATTTAATTCAAAATAGCAATTTTTATAAATCATAAAATGGATATAAAAAGAAAATGAAAAATAACTGTTTTTCCCGAACTCAGAATCCAAAAATATATATGTGTAAATCCAGAAAAAACCGGACACTTCAGGAGGTCTGAGTGAACAAATTTGAAATTTGAGAGCACACCTACCCGACCTACTTTTTTGGGTTCTTTAGGTCATATAGAATCCGAAAAGCCTTAAGTTTCCAAGATTAAAAAATTCCTGTTTTCTTGCCGGGCAGTTTAAAATCACTTACCTTTTTTTTTATCTCTGCAATGGGCCTGCTCTGCTTCCAGCACGTCCTCTTAGTGGCTTTGGCTCAGCTTCCGAAGCGGATGGTTTCGATTTGAACGGGGCGACAGGGGTCAGGGGCTTTCGGGTTAATGATTCACTCGCGATTTAAATTTTAATGCAATTTATTCAATTTGCCACAGAATTTAGATAACGCTCGCTCGCAACTATCAAAACTTTCGAATTATTTTAAATTATCGAAAATAAAGAACCACAACGTAAATGTTCTAGTTGTATGATTGCAAATAAAGTAAGTTTAATGATAGGAACATTCAAGTTATTTTCCTATCCAAATATTAGTCCTTACACTGATCTGAATTTTTATAAATCCCGAATCGCTAAGATAAGTCTTTGAACCGTCAGAAATTTTCTAATTGATACACCGAAATAATTTTAAGTGTCGATATACCAGACCGATTTCGGTAGAGCTTGCGCGTAGTGATGATTTTTCGAGCGGACTAACGACGTGAGGACCTGTTGCTGGGCTCTTTTGTGCCCTCGTAGTAGAGGCGATCTCCGATTTTTCGTCTCCTCGCCGGGGTGGGTGTTTAGCCGAGAAAATCAGAGTAAAAATCCTCTCCTCTAGTACATCGAGTCCCCTCGTGCTCTTCTCCTGTCAAACTCGCCTCTGATTTACCTTCTTTATCTGCAGACTTACAGAAGTTTCCTCTGTGCATTTTGAGCCGACTTGCGTGGTGTCCTCTTTGGCGGCTCCTCGAGCTTCTAGCGCGCGTGACTTATGTGTCACTTACAGATAGCGTTGCGCGTTTCGCGGCCTCTCTTCATTGCACGTGCATCGCTTTCGGGTATGCGCGGTCCATGATGTACAGTAGGCCTCTTGTTTTTTTCTCTCTACTTGCGTCCGCTGTGTTCCCGCCGTGGAGCCGAGATGTGTGCGTGCATGTCGGTGTGCTTCCCTTGATCTCTCGCTGTGGAGTCGTAAGGTGTGTGTGCATATTGGTGTGCCTTGCTTAGCTTTGAGCCTCCGCTGTAGAACTGCAATGTATGTGTGCGTATCGGTGTGCTTCGCTTCGCCTCTTGCCGTAGAGTCGTACTGTGTGTATACATCTCGGTGTTCTATTTTATCTTTATTATTTTACGTGAATTTACTATTATTATTGATTTTTCCTAACTGATTTTACTTCGAGTTTAATTATGTTTTTATATTTACTTCTCCTTACGTTGTCGTTCCTTATTCTTATTAATTCAATTAAATATTGAATTTGTCGAATTTGCTATATCTTAATATACACTGCATTCTAGTAGGAAGGGTATCGATGGATTTACTTTATAATAACTAATCTTATTAGTTTTTAGTATTTTAAGAATGCGAAAGAAAGTGAGCATTTCACACCTTCCCCCTAGGATGAGCGTTCTGAGGTGAGCCTCTGACGCTCACAATTACTTTTTGTGAATTTCGTTCCTTAATTTCTATTTCCCTGTCTTGCGAGCGTTTACATTTTTTCTTAGTGTACATTATACATATACTTTATTTATTTATTTATTTATTTGTTTCTTTCTTTATTTATTTTTTTTCTCTTTTTCACATACAATGGTACATATAATATTCTTTTGATTATAGGGTTACATATAATATTACGATTAATTATTTGTAATAAATGAAGTTGGATTATTAATAATACTATATAGGTATTGATGTTTTTCTTTAGTATTGTCATGCTATTCACTGTTATTTAGTAAAGCAAAATGGTTATAGTATAATAAAAATTTTCCTATATATAACGTGATTATAAATTTTCTTATAATTATATATATGTTATTAATTCGTTCTTGCGCTTATATTTAGTTAATATTTATTTTCTTGTTTTCTTATCTTGTTTTGATGATTGACGTTGGATCGTTGGCTATTGTTGTATTGGTGAATTGTCCTGGGAGTGGCTTCTTGGTTACTTCACTGGCGAATTTGGTTTTGTTTTGATTCTTGTCTTTGATTACTCCCACGTTCTTTGTTTTTCTCTTTTTTTTCTCTCTGTCTTTCAATGTCTTTGAATACGATGTTCTCGTGTTCGAGATCTGATTCTCCTTCTATTGATAATATTATCGTCTACTTATAATCGTACATTTATATACTCGTCCAAACATGATGGGCAATTTATCACTGGCTGAATTTGAAGTAGTGGTTCCGCACAGATGTAACAATTCATGAAGTCGATATCATCTCCGTGATGGTGCCAATCTGTACATGAGATTATGGTTTCAGGATATGGAATATTATTGGGATGATAACAATTTCCACAAATGGATGTCCATCGAAATTGGGACATATTAACATACATAATGTTTTTGGACTCTAGTTGTCTCATACAAAAATGTATGTCTAAGTCGAAGTAGAACTTAGAATTTGCTCTGGGAATTTCTCCGTCTATCTTTTCTTGTTCTGGTTCTGAAGGTGACTTCATTTTCTGAAATTAATTATTTCATTTTCATGATTTCTTTTATTAATTTCAAAGTTATTCTCTCTTTCTTCTCTTGGGACTTGAAACAGTTCTATTGAGTCTATTCGCGGTGGGTCTAAGTGAGTATTGTTGTTTTATAATTTCTCTTTTTTGTTGGAATATTCGCTCTATTCCGTAAGGGTCCTCATCTGATGTTCTTCTATGTGTTTTTCAAACGTTTTGATTTCTTCTCTTATTAATTGTTTGGCTAATTTTCTGGTTTGATTAACTTAGCAGTTTCCTTGATCTTCATTTATAATTTGGGAATATAGTAGTCGGTCGATGTATTCTTCAATGTCAAAATTCAGTGGTTGAAAGTCGTTTATATTTACAACCATAGGTGTTTCGATACATAATAAGTCGTCATGTATTACAGCTAATAATGCTTCCAAGTCATCCTCCTAACAAAGCCTGTTTCCTACTGATGGCCTTCTTCCGTTCATTTTAAAATTCAAAAGAAGGTGAAATATTTCATTTTGATTGTTGCTACTATGAATTTTCTCTCTCACTCTTTTATCAATCTCTATTGTTTTATGTTAGATTTATTTAATAGTTTTACTGGTTTTATACTATTTCTTTTTGTTTTGTTTTAATCCTTTATGAAATGGCACTCTTCTTATTATTTTTTTTTTTTTTTTTTTTGAACTGTTTGTTCTTACCCTTCTTTTTATACTAATCAACATTACTCTGTTTTTCATTTTCATTGTCTGATTTTTCAAAATGTTCTAATAGTGAATCAATGTATTTTTCTTGATTTATTATGATGGGTAAATCGGTAGTTAAATCATTCGTCCTTATTTCGAGATCTATTAATGAGGCTAAGTTGATTTTCTCAGTTATCGCTATATTTATGGATTCGTGTTTTTTCTGGCATTCTGGTAAGCCTCACTACTGGTAATAATTCGATAATATCAATGAATTTTTTTCTTTTTGGTAAACTTTGTTTACCTCAACCGGAACATTTTCTAATATTATTCGCGCGGGTATTAAACTGATATGTGACTCGTCTTAGATATTCTTGTTTTTCCTTTTTTCCTTTGATGTAGCAATTGTAACAATGGTTGATTCTCTTGTTGGATATTGGTTGATACATTTCGCTTCTCGTTCCTTGCATTTCGGACATCTGGAACAATTAAGTAAGGTTTTTCTATATTTTTCTGATGTTTCTTCATGCTTCGTTGAAAAAGAAAAGATCTATGTCTAATTTAATTGGCGGTTCAACTTGTTCTTCCCTACTTTTGTTGTCAAATGAGTATTGGATTAATTTTATGTCGGTTTTCTTCATTGCTTTCAACCCCTTTAGCATTTCTTCATACATTTTTAATAATTCTAACGCGTCAAGAACGCATTCAGCTGTCTTTACTAGATTAGTTTTGCAATATTTACATTTATTGTTTGGTGGGAATAATTTAATGAGAAAACGAGTTATGTGTTGTTTTTTTTTATAAGTTTTTGAATGTTTTTTATGATGGCATTCTTGACATAATTTAGTCCCAATTTCGTCTTGATAATAGTCTAATACAAATATTGAATAATGGTCTTCTGTAATTCTTCTAATACAAATAGTTTAGGGTGTTCGGTACGAATTAGATTATGGCCACATACTTTTATTTCCCCAATGCTTGTATCTTGCAAATGTTATATCTTGGGTTTCTAACATATATGTGATGTGGTCTGATTTGTATTCTTTTGTCTTATTAGCATACCCTTCATATAAAATGGTATACTTTCGTCCTCCACAGTTGTCTTCCGGTATTGGTTCCCAAAAAGCATATCTTTCTAAGACGTCTCTACACCGAGTGTCTGTTAATTGACAACTTGTGCCCGATCTTAATTGTATTTTGTTGGAATTTAAGTTGATTGTTGCGTAATAATCAGATAGATATATCTCTATGAACCCTTGTACTAACACATCATTCCAATGTCCGTAAGGATCGGAATATGAGGTTCCTTTGCATTTTCCATCCGAATTGACACTTCCCGCAAACGTGACAAGCGTTGAAAAAGTGATATTCTTCCGGTAGATTTTGCACTGTTGTTCCTGCGATATAAACGTATCCACTTTTAACCATCCGCATGCATTCGTCTCTTTGTATTTCTTGAAAATAGCTAATCTCTCCATCAATCACTCTTGAAGCATGTGAGTGCATCCCACAGTGAGTAATGTGTCATGTAAACTTTATTGAACATTGGATCAAATGTGTTTTAGTGAATTCGTTTATTTGAAGTAATTGTATATATTGTGTAGTGGCGTTAAATTCAGGAATTTCTATATCGCAATCTCCCACTTCCAATAGCGATATAGTTGTTAAATTCGTCAATTGCTCTCCACAATCGAATCCTGTTAAACGATGCCCTCTGTTTAGTCTGATTATCCAGGTCATCAGATTGATAAGAATTATTGCCTTGTTATTAAATGCCATCTGAAACACAAAACAGAATTTTTCTTGTTCTCCCCTCGTTTGGATTGAGTAGGACGTGTGTGTCTGAATTATTTGTTTGTGGTATTTAAAATATTTTTCTTTTCGTGTATTTATTCCCTTATACTGGTACGGGAGGGAGATTAGAATCTAATATCGATGGAGGTCGACGACTTATGTAGAATCGATCAAATATTTCTTCTATAGGAACTTCAACTTCTCCTGCACGAGTTCCCATGTTTGACGGAAATTCTGTCATACTTCCTCTGATTCCTGCTTGGATACTTTCAAAACACAGAACTGCTATAACTATACCGGATAATAGTCCGATTACTATTATTATTGTTAGAATGATGATAAATGCTTTATTTCTGAATTTTTCTTTAAATTCTTTTGACAAATCGAGATTAGCGACTCTCGACTTTAGTTCCCAAAAGGAGTGAGCGATTGTCCAATCAGTCTCTATGGTTTTATTAATTTTGATTGTTTTTAATTCAGCTATTATCTCTGCAATTGATACGTTTCCCCCAATTTCCAAATTCACTTGAGGGAATATTATTGGTTGCATGTAATTCTGGGTGTGTCCGAAGATAATTGATAGTTTCCCGCGTTAACCTTGCATCCTTGTTTTATTCTTAAAATTCCGGTCGCATTGATTTTTAATTGTTCTTGACGTTTTTTG
>JAZHPH010000249.1:0-21871 GCA_037356405.1 Nasonia oneida | reverse complement strand
TTTCGGTATCTTTTTCCATTTTTGGAAAGTTTTGATATGACATTTTAATCGGTTTAAACTGTTTCTTCTCAGTTTGACCTTGAACTGACCTTGACCCTGACGTGATGGGGCCAAACTGATTCCGGATTTGGATTCAGCGACCAAAAAAATATGAATATATAGCATTTTAATTTTTTTAACCGTTACTTCCCAATTTGACCTCCAACTGACCTTGACCCTGACGTGATGGGGCCTAACTGACCTTATATTCGAATTCAACGACCCGAAAAACATAAAGATAGATAGGTCTGATTTCTCGCGCAGACAACTTTTTTTATTTCGTGTGCCGGTGTAATTCACGTATTGCCATAGCTATGTACAAATATTTTCTCACTCTTGTACATAATTAAAAGTGCAACTTCTAGAATCTCAAAGTGATTGAAATTTATGTAACTCAGATCTCGACGATAAGCATATATGCACCATCACCTCACATAATAATGCATAACTAATAAAGGTTTAGATAACATTATATCTTGTTTCTTAAGTAAATTTTCTCTGGCCAAATATAAGAATAAAAATCATATAATTAATAATAGTATTGTATTAGCTTTAAAAATTATTAGGTTATTTTTGAAAGTATATATAATTTATTTACTCTGTTCTGTGACATAAGTATGTATCTTAGTAATGCAAGAGATCAAAGTTTTATGATTTCTTTGCTAATTATCCAGTGCAAGCAATGAATTGTCAATTATATATTATCGGAACACTGCATTTTAATAAGTTATTAAAAAGATGCATATTTCTAGTAAGGAATACCCATGCAATATCAACTTTGTATTGCAAAATTGTCTTTCTTTTTATGCAAACTAACTCTATAAATCTGTTGGTGGTGATCGTTGCACATAAACATATTGTTGTTAGGCATATAGTGGTATTTAAATCATATTTTAGCATTATAGACGGCTAAATTGATTTTTAGCATAGAGGCTTATGCTTGTGATATTACGGCACTTGTACAAGTACTTGGGACTAAAAAAAAGGAATCTCCAGGAATTTTTTGGTCAGGATCCGGATGATCGAACCCTCTCAAATCCTGATGTTAAGGTTTAAATGGCTTATAGGGTACGTATAATATATATATATATATATATATATATATATATATATATATATATATACGCATATATATATATATATATACGCATTCTATTATTCTACGCGTTCTATTATTAAATGAGGGATTCGATTATCAGTGATGCCTTGGAGCCTCTTCTCGTGTCCTATCCACCTTGTTCGCTTTCGCAATAAATTTACTAATTTTTTTGAAATGTTTATTCCATAAATAGGGAATTTATGATAAATTTTATAGGCTCCTTCGTGGCGAGGTAGCGACTTCGCTAGCGTTTTTCCAAGGTTTCGCGAGTTCGCAAGTGCTGTGCTGTGTCCAGCGGATTAACGTGCAATCGTTGTGTGTGTGAGTGTAACGTGAAGCTACGAGGTACCAGCCTTAGCCCAGCGGTCCAGGGTGGTACATAGTCTTGCGGCCTGTCCAGGACTACGAGCGTCTTCGACGAAGGAGTGAAGGTTTGTGTGGCGCGCAGTGTATGAGAGAGAGAGTGATTGTGCGAGTGGAGATCATCCATGCGAGGGTGATCCGGCTCGCGCGTCCTTCACGTCGAAACACACGTGCGAGCGCGATTATTCTACTCGCGTATTATAATTTTATTTCTGTAAAATCACGTTTATTTCGCGACTTGTAAATATAACACTAGTCTTTTGATTTTACGTGATTTTGTCGTAATTTAGAAACCTCGCTCGTTATCTCCGATCCTTGTTCCTTCCTGCGAATACCGCCGCCTCCGCGGGCGTTATTTATTGGTTATTATTTAACGCAGTTGAGCAGCCGAGCACGCGCCAGGCAGCGCGTAAACCCAGAAAACAGAAGCAGCTGAGACAGCTGCATGCAACGGTGGTGTTTCGCGGGCGTGGAGGAGTCCTCCGCCGCATCGAGGGAGCGCGATCCAGTTGTTTAAATAATCATTCGCTGCTCGAACCCACACCCCGTTAGACTATATAATTATCATAATACTCTGGGTAGATGTTTTCGAGAATACGGATGTCTTCCTTATTTACTGTTCGCCCTTCTTCCGTATCTCTTGCTAGTAAGGGAAGGAGAATTGATATAGCTAATCTGGGTATTCTGTCGGAATATACATATCGTAATAATTCTCCCGGAGGATATAATATTGCTCCAGCGTCAACTGAAGTTTTTACTTTTATATAATTATTGTCCCAATACGCTATTCTTAATGCAACGTTTCCAGTGCAATCTCTTCTATTAACATCAATTTTACTTTTCTCCAACAATAATTTTACACTCCCATTAGTTCCAAATTCTGCGGCTATGTGTAATAATCCGTCTCCGCTTCTTGTCGGTATTTCTACATCTGCTCCTTCATTAAGAAGTAATCCTAAGGTGTGATCATTTTCTTGTAGTATCGCTGTCTCTATAGCATACCTCTCATCACGAGAGCGAGAGTTTACAGGTATACCTTCATCCAATAATAATTGCACATTTTCTAGAGAATCTAAATAAGGGGCACTCGCGGCTCTTTCTAATAACCAATGTTGCGAACTGATCGGCATTCCTAATTTCTTCGCGTGATTGATGAGTAATTCGAAAATCTCTGAGGGCCCATTGGCAGCTTGTCCTATACTTGTTCCTGCCTTTAGGAGGATCTCTACTACTTCTTGATCTTCTCGCGCTATAGCACCGTGCTACCCATTCGATTGGAACTATTAACGGAGATACCTTTTTCGAGCAATAATGATAAAAATGCTTTATCTTTATATAGCATAGCTTGTCGTAATGAAAGGTAATTCCATACTCTGTAATTGTCAAGAGTGGCTCCTTGTTCAAACAATTTTTCTAAAATGTCTAAACGTTTCACTATTAATGCAGAATGAATAGCAGGGATATGACAGTTTTCCAATGTAGTATAATCTACTTTGCACTCTAGTAGTAATTTTATCATCTCCTTGTTCCCTTCGTTCAGAGCATGAGTGAAAGCATTGGTCAAACATAATACAGATTTTTGTGGATATATTTCTAAACCAAACATGACGGTCTCGAGATCCGAGGATTCCACGAGTCTTTCGATTATTTCCCTCATTTCGAGGGTCTTATCATTGGGGCCAATATCTGAATTAAAATCCTTGTTTTCCTGCTTTCTCGACGAATTATCTTAGTCATTATGATGGTTAATTTCTGCCGATATCCCGAGAAGATGAATGGGATCCACGTATGCGCCAAACTTTCCCAAACTGCTGCCATCTGTGGGATAGAAAGAGTCTAGGTGTCAGACTTATTCACTAATTTAAAAGGGTTTTATCTATTCTTATTTATGTGTACGTGTATCTATTTTTGCTGCTTAGTCTAGACTTAGATAATAAGCTATTTGGTCTATAATTAAATCAGGAATACACTCGTATGCTATTTTTTGTAGTTTTTCTTCATGTTACTTCCATATTATTCTTTTATTAATGATTTGTTGTATAGCTTGTGTGATCTGAGAGCCGTATATAGAAAATTGGTAGAGATAAATCTCCGCTTCACGGTTTTGGAATGCACATGTTTTAGCAATATGCAAAAACGAGTTGGTAGGTCGCTCTATCAATTGTTTAAAAGTGACTCCCGCGACAAAATTCTGTCTTCGGATTTTGAACAGATTCGTTGCCATTCGAGACATGCTTGTTCATATTTGTCATATAATGTAGGGTAGCATTCTTTTAACGTTAATTCATCTTCTATATTAATATTTTGATTTTCTACCTTTCCTCTTGCTAACAATGGAATACAAATTTTCGGCGTGTTCCATGGCAAGAGTTCAGTGTATATAAAATAAACATTTTTCTCGATAGGATAAAGTGAAGCTCCTCGTTGTAACAAAACCTTCATTTTCCGGCAGCCGTCTATCTTAAATGCCCATGTTAGAGCGGTTTCACCGAAGGATGATACTTCGTTTATATCACGTTCTCCTGTTTCCAAAATCATTTCGACTGCTTGTATTGCACCGAATCTTACTGCTATGTGTAGGGCATTTTCTCCTTTACTCGATGTAGCTTTTAAATTGGCTTTATACTTGATTAATATTCTTAGTGCTTCATTATTATGATGCACAATAGCGCCTACTATAGGATATCTTTTATTTCGCGACAATGAATTGACATTGTATCCCTTTTTTAATAATAATTCAACGTTTTTGCCGGAATAAGGATGCGGAGCGGTGGCCGCTTTTTCGAGTAAATATTCACTTATACAAGAATTATGAGTGTTTTGTTTATAATTTAATAATAATTCTAATATTTCGGGCTTAGTTCTAGTGGCTCTTTCTAAAGGTGTTTGATCGAAATGATTTATTATATTTGGGTCGGCGCCAGCTTCCAGTAGTAATTGAATAACTGGCATGTCACTTCTATCAACAGCATACATTAATGCAGTTGACCCGAAGGTATTCTTTGCATTGGCGTTTACACCGGCTTTTAGTAATAGACGTAAATAGTCTAAATTTTCACATTCCATTGCTCTTTCTAGAAGTTCATGTCCTTCGTACATTAATAGATAGTTACTCGGCCCCTTATTTATTAATTGCGTAAAGATATCGATACGTCTGTATAAAATGGCTACTCTGAGCATTGACCCTTGTTCCTTTTCGCAACGTATCGACCAATCTATCGGAAGTTGCAATATTCCGTTAATAATTTCTTTGTGATGATCTTGGATGGCTAATGTTAAAACCATGTCTAAACTAGTTTCTTCGAGTCTAGAATAGTATTTTAAACAGGCTTCTATGATGAATGGTTTATTATTCAATAGCGCTTGCCGCATGATACTAGTCACTTCTATCGGTTGCAGAACCAGGGACCATTTGTAGATTAAATCTCGTGCTTCATGTTCGCATGCTCGTTCTAATTTTATCTTGACGTCTAGTATTCTTTCATTTCGATTAGGTGTTATTCTTAACAGTACTTTGTTGATCCATCTCCAAAAGTAGACAGCCATCATCGAAACTGTGAGACAATAAGGAAGAAACTAATCACTATTTTGTTCCTGACTCAGTTAAATTAGTATTATTCTTAAGATTTTATGATTAATTATGATTAATACGAATATAGTTTATGCAAAATATAACAATTTTTCCTTTCGAACTTCTAGCTTTCTTTTCCGATATAGTGAGTTCTCTTTGTTTTTTTTTCGTTTTATAGAAAATGAAATTTCGTGAGGCATCTAATTTTTCTCCGTGTTGTTAATCTCCTCTCTCATTGTTTCCAAATTTTTATATTAAAATTTCTTTTGTAATTATAGTTTAATTGCTATACTAATTTGAATTTCCCCACTTGCCCTGTAGTCTACATCGCATGCGTGAATTTTCCTTGCGCATAGACCCTTCTCGTTGCATAAAATCATTTTTTTCCTAGAGATGGCGCCGCGAGTTCCGTTTCAGGACTATAATCATCTGGAATTGATTTAATTTCTAAGCAATAATTATTTCAGTTATTTATTTTTGGGGTGATGATTTGATCATGAATATAAGAATACTCGCATTTCTTACTTATAGTTTATTACAATGTTTGTTTATCAAACATTTTGAATTTGAACTTTTAACTTTTCACTTTACACATTATTTGTCGTATTTTTATAACTAAAGATGTTTCAAGAGAAAAACTCCTTTTTGTGTTAATTTTTCACTTGTTGTTGAGGATTACGTGTTATTAATTATTGTTATTGTTAAATGAGCCCCCATTTCCTCCTTCCTTTTGCATTATGTTAACACGATAATTTTCAATTAGACTTCTCAGTCTGTAATTTGATTATTTATTGTTTTGATCCCGATGTAAGCTCGTAGTGTTACTTGGGGATCCCTTCTTTGTGTGAAGAGGGGTTTTCTCTGGTTTTCATCCTTCTGATTCCACTTCTCGCGATGTCTTCTAACTCCACTTCTCGTGATGTCTGGAAAATTTCCTCTTTTCTCGCTATGGCATGGGTACATTCTATTTCCTACGATCAGTCGGTTAACATCCTTCGAACAGTTCGGTCCTCTTGCTCTCTAGTTTTGAGTTTGTTCGTTACTGTCGATTTTATAATACTGTTGTTTGATATCTTTGATTTTTTTTCTTTTCTTATTTGTTCTTGACAATTTATTGAAAAAAGGATTTAGGCGGATCGTGCCAGTATCTAACGATTTGATTCGAGCGAATTAATCGAATTTAGTGAAAAATACAGTAATTTGTTAGCAATAAACGTGTGGAATATGCCATGGCTTTACGTGAATCCGAGTGTCCTTACAATGTTTGCATCGAAAATAGAACGGAAGAGCTCTTTCCGACTTACGAGGAGGAATTGGTAAGTTTTTCCTGATTCTTAATTATAAGAAATAAATTTTTATGAACTCTCGCTTTTCTTTATACCTCGATTTTCCTTTGGCTGTTGTTTAGGTTACGCCCAGGATTCCTTGTGTAGCGGGAAACAACCTACTTGGTGTCATCGGCCTTGTCCGGGGATTGATATGCTGTGCTTAGTATGCCACCAATCTCAATCGGAGGCAACGAGAGTGAGAGTTCATCCTACTCACTCAGGAAATAGGGTACGTGCTACTATATTTTATTTCCTTCTGTTATTCATATTTCGTTATAGTTTAATAATTTACATATATATTTTTTTTTTTTTGTTTCAGTATTCGAGACACGGAAAGTGTGAGATTAAGGGCGGCTTAAGTTTGGATCAGACCTTTGAGAAAATCAAATGGGAGAATTATGGCGTAAGTAATTCTAAAATTTTTGTTATCCTTCTTTTCATGAAATTCTTGTTTTGACTCATTTTTGAATATTTTTATTTTATTTATTTTAGCGTTGGGTCCCACGTTTTGAGTTTGTAGAGCAGCCGTACTTTCTTCGAGATAATCTTATACAGTGGCGCCGTAAACAATTGGCTTCGGGTTCTTTTGTT
The DNA here is from genome assembly GCA_037356405.1 of Nasonia oneida. Taxonomy (NCBI): domain Eukaryota; kingdom Metazoa; phylum Arthropoda; class Insecta; order Hymenoptera; family Pteromalidae; genus Nasonia; species Nasonia oneida. Next base: position 14,880 of record JAZHPH010000249.1, on the reverse strand, counting down.
GCTACTGGTTGTTGCATACACTAAATTGACCTATTAGCTTCGGTGGTAGGCCGTAGTGCTGAATTTACTTAAGCAAAAAATTTTTGTGACGGTGCTCGACACTTGGTTTTTTCCTGGTCCATCAGGATTGCTGTCAATGGCTCATATACGCAGATTACTTTTTCTATTGAAGCACAAGCGACCTTTTTTACATTCAACGTACTCCAATAGTATGTCTTAAATTGATAAGATATATTTATTACCGCGCTCCATACCCTGGTAGAAATGAGTCTAAGAACAGGCTAGTAACTGGCCAGTTCTTAGGATTTAACCTAGTTACTACCTAATAAATGGCCAGTTCTAGCGCAAATAGCAAACTGCAAATAGCAAAGGCGATTTTTAAAGGTCAGAAGATGTAATTACATGGAAAAATAACCACATAAGCCTTTGAGTATGGGAATTCTTTTAAAAATGCCTCTCAAATAATGTTTTTTTTTTATTGTTGGCTTATTTCTTATTAAACATTCCTGTAGAGTTACTTAGGACAGATATTTATTAAAATTATGGAAGTAGAGAAATAAACCTTTAATTTTGTTTTTTGCGAAGTTTCTAGGTGCTATAGAATCCAAGTTACAGCCATTTTAAGTCGAGAATATCTCCAAAAACCAGATTTTTTAAAATTTTTAGCTTGTTTCTCTTTAGGATGTAGTAAAAAGAAAAACCGGACAATATTGCATTGTAGTATATTGAATTAAAGTGACAGACCTCTGATTTGGTCTTTTAGGCAGGCAACTTTTGTTTGAATGCCATTTATTAATGCGTTTATATTTCCATTCGAAACTTTGCACAGTAGTAGATAAGTTCAAGACGGAGGGCAACATATGTTTGATCTTGAACTTCTGAAGATCTTGATCTTAGTATTGCGTAGTTCTTTGTATTCATCTAGTTTCAAGTAATTTGCCACCGTAGAATTGCAGTATTAACGTAGCCGGTAAAAATTAGATTTTGGACCACCTTAATTTTTTGTTTCTCAAAATTCACCGCTAGTTTCGCTTTAATCGTCATTTATTCTTCTTTATTTTTACAACGTTAAGATAGTTAAAATATATTCGAACCAAATTTTTCCTCAATTATCCGACGTGTAAGGACTTTTTTATTCAACCGCCTCCGTGACGAATGTTTTTACATGCTTTACCGAGATAGAAATCGTCAAATTCATTTCTTATCGCCAAATATTTTTCAGATTTATAGATTATCGACCTGGTCTTGCGTTGTTTCTTTTTCTTGACTGCCAAACTGGCTGAGTAAGACGTTGACCGCATGATTTTCTTTGCTCTCGATACTGCGCTTTTTGATGGATTGAGTTGTGAATATTCTGCCTAGCAGGGCTACAACTTTTCGTCAAACAGTCTTAAATTTGCTTATCGTCAAGTTCGTACAATTCGGCAAGCGGTAATTCTGGATTGATATCCCCGTTTTTCATGCTGGTACGATAGGTTGGGGAAAAAATCATTTTGTTTCTTCCTAATAGATGGCTTTAAAGTCGTATATCTATAGTAATGCTTATTCAATGAAGCCACACTATAGCATGTTTAGAAGTTTAAAGTCTATAGAATATTCTAAAGATTCTACTGATTCAAAAATTATTGCGCTTTGACAATGGAGATTTCAGAAAGCCACTTTCGTCACATTTTGCTTTTCTACTTCCGAAAAGGGAAAACTGCAACGCAGGCTCATCGAAAATTGTGCAGTGTTTATGGTGATGAGTGCTTAGGAAGGTGTTGCTAAGTGTTTAACGGGATTGGAAGGGTTTTGTTCATCATAAGCTGCTCGAACCTGAACAAACCATTAATTAGACTGTCTACTGTCAACAACTAATGCAATTGCAGCAGACGATTAAAAAAATCGCTGCCAATTCTTTGGCACTTAGCTTCCTCTAACAGAATTTATAGTTTCAATAGATAAAATATTGTTCAAATATATAGTATATTAATGATTTTTAAAATACTTTCAATGTTAATTATTTTACTGAAGGAGCACCCAACACAATATCAAATCATATCATTTTCATGAAAATTTTTAAACCTCAGCATTTTAAATACCATACGGTCCTCATAACCTCATAAAATCATGAGTACAAAGTAGCGTCATTTATTTACTGATTCAAAAATTATTGCGCTTTGACCATTGAGATTCCAGAAGGCTACTTTCGTCACATTTTGCTTTTCTACTTCCGAAAAGGTGCAGCGCAGGCTCATCGAAAATTGTGCAGTGATTATGGTGATGAATGCTTAAGTGAACGCCATTGTCAGAATTAGTTTGCTTGATTTGGATCCGAAAACCTGGACAATCCATTAATTCGACTGTCTACTGTCAACAACGTATGTGATTGCAGCATGCGATTAAAAACAAAATGACCAGAATTGATCAATAGAAAAGGCGTTGTCTTCCATTACGACAACGCTAAACCGCACATGTCTTTAATGAATCGTCAAAAATTGAGACAGTTTGGCTGGGGAGTTTTGATTCATCCACCATATAGCCAGGACCTTGCCCCGTCGGACTATCATTTGTTCCGGTCTCTACGAAACTCTCTTAATGGTGTAAAGCTGGATTCAAAAAAAAGCTTGTGAAAATTACTTGGTTAAGTTTTTCGTCCAGAAACCATCAGAAAGTTCTACAGTGACAAAATTATGGTTTTGCCGGAAAAGTGGCAAAAGGTCATCGATCAGAACGGCACATATATCATTGATTAGTGTTCAAAATTTATACTAAAAAATTTACCTTGAAGAATATGAAAAACCCCGAAATTACTTATTCCCCAATCCATATGATATCGAAGTCGTCTCCGATTACCGCGGCCTTGAGGCAATTAAATCTTCAATCGTTTTTTTTCGTATTATGAAAATGCTTTAGGCTCTCGTGGTCTGTTACTATAGTAAATCTCCTACGGTAAAGGTAATTTCGGAATCGCCCTTTGGCAAAAACCATAGCCAGCAGTTCTTTGTCATATGTGGGATACCTAAGTTCACTGCCTTTGAGGCAGCGCGATACGTAGGCGCAAATTTGCCATGCGCTCAGCTTTCCTCGGCTTAGGATAGCGACAACGGCCTAGTTGCTGCTATCATTAGTGACAATAAAAGTTTGAGAGAGATCTGGAGTTTCCAGCACGGGCATCCGCCATTAATTTTTGCTGCTTGTTAAAGGCGGACTGTTCTTCGCACTAAATAAATAAACATTCTCCCGAGAGGGAGGACTACTGGGGAGTAAATATAAGGGATACGTAGTTTTCTAAATTTTACTTTTTACCTAAGAAAGCCTTATAATAGTAATTTTTGGAGTTTTTATAAAAAAATGTAGAATGTGTGTTTTTATGTATTTTTAGTCGAAAAATAGTGCTTTCGGAAATTGTCCGTACGAATGCATGTATGTGTGTGTGTGTATTCGTTCGTATACGACTTCATCTTAGTTTCTACACAGCGTATTTTAACCTATTTAGTCTCATTTTTTTTGTTTTTACTAGTACATACTAGGAAAACAGTTGGATTTACACTTTGTGAACACTTTTTTTTATAGTGGTTTTTTAGTTTTGAGGTTTCAGTTTTTTCTAATAAACTCATTGGAAAAGTTGATAAAAGTTTATTGCTTAATATGTAGCTTAAATAGAATAAAATTACCTATTTTTTGATTGCGAAAAATATATTATCGTTCGTCGTTCTTTTATTATACACCATGAAGTGCAATTTTTTGAAATCGTTTTAACTCAAAAACGAAATGTCTTACTTTTCTAAAAAAATTTTAAAAAATGATTATTAAAGGTTATTTAAATTATATATTACTTCAATTTTAAGTCATTTTATGGGCCAGATCCCAAAAAGATATCAAAAACTGAAAAAACTCGTTTTTCTACGTGACGCGTTAACTGGACTAAAAAGGCAATAAACAAGTTTAAATTTTGGATTAAGTTAGTATTATATAGCACCTTGATTCCTTTTTTGGGTTCTTTATGAAACTATTTAGTTTTGAAGATACTCAGGTTCAAACTTTTTTTTCTCGCCCTGTATATTCTGTATAACTGAATAATCCTCTATTATATTAAGAGGCGTCGTACGTAGGCACAACACTTTTCGATATTTCACTTCATCCCCTAAACTAACTCTTCTAAGGGTTGGGGTGGACCAGAAATTGACCTGAAGTAAACAGGAAGTTGTCTGGAAGTAAACCGGAAGTTGCCCGAATTGAACCGAAATTTGACCGGAATATGACCGGAAGTTCTAGAATTTCGTTTGTAGGTCGGTTTTTTGATATTTTACTTGATCCCTTAAACTACTCCTTCTAAAGGTTGAGGTAAACCGGAAGTTGACGGTAGTGTACCGAAAGTTGATCAGAAGTTTACAGAACTGGAATTTCTAAAACTTCGCTTTTAGGTTTGTTTTTGATACCTCACTTCATCCCCTACACTACCCTTTCTAAGAGTTTAGAGTTAACTATTAGTTGACTAAAAGTAAACTGGGAGTGACCGTAAAAATGTCTTTAGACTTACAGTTATCTTGCAAATTTCTTACGGCTAAAAATTCTAATAATGCGTTTCGTCTCAGATCTGTTCTTTAGACTCATCAATGAAGCATTAAAAATGTTCTTGCGTAATGTTTTGCAAATAGTGAAGCAAGTCATGTATATTATTTGCAGATAGGGCTTATGGCTACTTTTTGCGCTTAAGTTGTAGATATTAATAGTAACAAATATTTTTAAAAAATTGAAAGAGAAGTCGCCGTAAAACTACAATAAGATTATTTTTGATTTTTGTTCTATGCAAATACTAAAGCATTATTATATTGTCTTTTGTTTTTCTCAAAGTCTACTTTCATTTGTATGCATGTTAGTGCTATCATCTAAATGGTATCACTTGAACAATGATGCCATAAGTGTTACAATAGTAAAGCTGAAACGGTCACGTCTCTTCTCGGTCCGTAGAGCGTATGAGATTTTAAATTTTAGAGAAGAGCAGTAATCATTTACTGATCTACTTCCGAATTTTGACAACAGATCATAAATAGGAAAGTAATTATATATAGTAGTGTATTATTATCATATAAGACAGGTCCGAGATACCAGGCAGTGGAAATTCATTTCAATAATAAAAGTTTTTCTAACAAAATAAATTCTAGTAACTTGAAAATTTAGTTTTTTTTAACGTATACCTTTCTAATATTTTAGGACTTGAAATTTTTCTTTCGTTGTTGTTGAGATATGAGTAATTTTTTTGCTACATCGGACTAGCCTGTAAGCAGGCATGCGCGCGGAACTATAGTAAGCATGAGAATCTAGCGCGCGTCAGCGATAGCTATAGGTATAGTAGGAGCTATGCACTCGAACTATAGTAGAGAAGCAGCTCGACCGCAGAGAGCGTAAGATGGCACCGTAGAGAGCGAGAGCACATGTTGCGTGCATCCGTCGATAGCTATGTAATCCTCAACTGTATTAAATAAACGATTACAGATTACGGATTAGAATAATCTAACAAAGTTATGTGGAAGTGTATTTTCTCTAAACCCGGATCTCGCATTTAAACAGTTGTACATCAATTCGTAATTTCCTCCTTTCAAATTTTTATTTTTCGAAATTTTTATCCTCACCCTAAGAACATGTAATGGCTCGTACACAAGATATTACCGTGGTCTTACAAATTTTGGGCCTTAATAATTTTTACCTTATGAATTTAGGGTATTGGGCCTCATAAATTTTGCCACTTAAATACCGTTACCTTAAAATGTTGTGTTACATCAATATGAGATATTGTTTCTCTAGGCTTTTTAAATTTTGGTACTCATAATAGTGAGTTCTAAAAATTTGAGGAATGTTTGGGCCTGATGAAATTTTCAAATTACAAACTTAAAATTTTTGTATTAAAAAATTAAATACGCTGACAAAAAAGGAAGGTCTACATCGTTAAAAGATACAAATTTTCATAAGGCCCTGAAATAAATAGGGTATGAATAAAATTATGTCCAACATTGGTAAGATAAAAAATGTATAAGACCCAAAATTTATAAGGCCAAAAATTTAGTACTTCTATTATTATTTTCTGCGCCCGAAGAAACGCGAGTCAAAATGGGGCATTAACGGCATCCCGTGGTGCCAATTACGAATTGGCGCTATCGTTTAATCCTGACGTTACATAACGCAGCCATCCGCGACGATGACGCGTAGCACGGAAAAGACTAGTGGCGACGCGCCATATTTCCTAGCAGCGCTCGCGGGTGTCAATGCGCCTTTACGGCCTACTGTACGCGGGTACAGTCAGCTACGCAGCTCTCTTCCGCCGAGTCCTTGGCGCGCTTTCCCTTTCTCCGCGACTATCGCTGTCTCACTTCTATGCTCTACCGCGGCTGCTATGCTCGCGGCTCGGCGCTCACCTACCCGCACGACTGCTCTCATAAGAGAGATCGATGCGCGGCTAGGATGCGCAACGGTCAGTTGCTGTTGTAGTATTAGTGACAACTCAAGCGGGAAGTACGATCATGCCAAATAAAAGTCACCACATTCACTACAAACTATTTCCTTTATTTACACAAAGATATAATAGGTAACTAAAAGTCAGTAATAAATAAATTGAATTAACGGCTGATGTCCGGAGCGCGAAAAGCCACAGCTGAAGCGAACAAGGGGAACACGCTCGATCTGGCCGGGAGCTCGGAGATCTCTCGTCTCGTCAAAAGTCCGCGCGAGGGATGAGGACCTGCTTACGCTGTCGCCGTGCGCTCGGGTTGTTCGCCGGTGCTGTGAGATGGCGCTCGTTGTCGGACGCAGTCGATAACGGCTGCGGGACCGCCACATTAACGCCTCGTGGCTATCGCACGCAGATTCTCTTGCCTTCTCGAGGACGTCGTACATCGTTCGATATAGTAGCGACCCAGGGTCTTTGCTGGACTGTGATGGCGCTATTGTTGTGGGTAATACTCTTCCTGTCAGCACCAGGGAGCCACCTCTGGCTGCGGGCGCTGACAGGTGAGGTTAGGAGCCCCAGGCGCAGAAGCCAGCAGAAGATGCAAAATATTATTGTTGATTCTCTGATGCATTCCTCTCGAATGCATCCGAGAATCAACTAATCGATGATTTATTTTGTAAGCGCGTGTTTGTGTCGTAATTCTAACGACATAACGAAACTTTTAAAAAGTCGAATCCTAAAAAGTACACTCTAATAAAGTGTAAACCATAGTCATCACACTTTAGAAAAGTGTAAATTGTGAAATTTACACTTCACAAAAAGTATAGATTGTGAAAATCACAATTTTGAAAGTGTAAAACTCAAACCGTTAAAAGTATAATTTTTTATGTTCTAACCTGATAAAAAGTATAGACCAATGAAATTACACTTATGAAGAGTGTGATTGTTACAATTTTAACTTTTCAAAAGTGTAACTTTCACGATTTACACTTCTTAAAGGAGTAAACTATAAAATTTTACACCGTTGAACGTCGATTTTGACTTTTTGGTGTTGAGAGTGTATTATTTACTACAGGACGTAATAAATTCTATTATATTTACATTTTACTCTGTACTATGGTAAATTTTTTCTCCCACCGGGGGTTGCCACCTTGTCGAGTGCCCGCTTTTTAGAGCCTGGTGTGGGAGCTCGTCCTGCGAGTCTTTGTGGTCGCCTCGGCTCCGGTGACGGGAGCGTGACGTCCTGAACACGGGTCGTCCTGGCGTGGCGGCGAAATTGAGCTGATGCGGGATACCGCCTCTCGGGTTCAAGAGTAGCCTCCCTGGCAGGATCCCCGTAAAACGGACACTGCTGTCAGGCCTCTTCCCTGATCGAGGTCGGGCCTCGGGGTTCCCGAGGGCGACCTATGGACTGGCCGGAGGCTAAGGACAGCCCCCCATTGCGTTTAGGAGGAGGCGCAATGGATATTTCATCCAACCCCTAATCCCAAGGTGTGAGCCATCGTGTTGAGGGGACTAGTTGGACGCTGGGGTACTAGTCGGTCGCAAACGATGCCTCCGGGAAACATGACGAAATCTCCGAGTATCTAGCCTTACTGCCACATGCGGGGCTCTGTGGTGGCGGACCTTTACTTCCCTAGCTACTCGTGGGACTTTTATGGAACCAAACACTAAAAAATTAGATGAGGGAGGAAGGGGGAGCGAAGCTGAAGGCTACAGGGCGGCACCGCCTAGTCAGCCGGAGGTGGAGCACCCCACCGCGAAACCGGAGGGGAAGAGTGTTAAGGGCAACACTGCCTATAACACTCTGATCCGATGGATTACTGGGGCAGCTAGCACCAGTAAAAACTTGAATAGTGACCCCGCTGGGGACTCTTCGCAGAACCCAACAGAGGTCGTAACGGGTGGAAGCTCTGGGGAACCTTAGGGGAACCCGGAGCCGTCTCAGGGTGGGCAGGTCGGCATAGGGGTGGACCTGCAACAACCGCCGGCAGGGGCGAACACGCGCACTGCTGGTGTCTTCGACACGGATCTTGCCGGGGGGGGGGGGGGGGGGCTCACAGAACCCTCAGGCGGATCTAGTAACCGACGGGTTTCGATCTCTGAAGTTGCGACCGAGAATTTCGGGAGCACAGCGGAGAAAAGAGTCCCAGAGGCGAAAACGGGAGAGAGAGGTGGGGACTCCTGGAGCAAGGGACGCTACGCGTCCCAGCTCTGGAGCTGTTCCCTCCTCTCTTCCTAAGAACCTGGAGGCCGGGTCCGCGGGCGGGGACAGGAGAGCTCCAGGCGTCAAGCGGCGCAAGGACGCCGACTCGACTCCGCCGGCGAATCAGACCGCCAGAAAACGACCCAACGTGAAGCCTGAAATAATGGCTGCCAGGATGGTGGACCCCCTCACGAGGGCGGTCGTGTGCGAGGGATATCCTGACGAGGAGCTGACGCATCAGCAGTTGGCACTCGTCAGCGAGGCGGTCCAGACAGAGATCGACAAGATCCCCAATGGACCGTGGCCCGAGTTCGATGACTCCTTCGTGAAAATGGGGTCCATCGTCGTGGTAGCCAGCAACGCCTTTTCGAGGGACTGGCTGGAGGAGATTATCCGGCTCAGACCTTGGAAGGGCGCAAAGCTCCTCATGGTTGGGATGTCTGAGCTCAAGAAGCCTCGAAGAGCCACTCTCCGCGTGCCTGGAAACAGACTTGAGCTGGGAGTGGTTCTGAGCGGACTGAGTCACAGGCACCCGGACCTGTTGATTAGTAAGTGGAGGGTGCTGAGTACCGAAAGCAGGGAGGGGCCAGACTGTGGAACCTTTCTGGTGCTCAGCGTACCCGAAACTTCAGTAAGGCTGCTCCGGCAGCGCAACTTCCAACTGCACTGGGGCCTGGGCCGGATTACCGTCAGGGTAGATGAGGGTCGCCGGGGGCAGCGCGAACAGAGCAATACTGTTCCGTCCTAATCACCATGGCTAGTGACGAGATAGTGTTTACACAAATAAACTTGCATCATAGCAAAGGCGCCTCGGCCGCACTGGTCAGGCGCATGGCTAAGATGCACACATGCATATGCCTAATACAAGAACCCTGGTTAGTCGCGGGGGGGATCAGGGGTCTTGGGGGCGCCGGTCGGATCTATAGAGACCCCACGTGCAGCGTTCCCAGGGCGTGCATACTTGTTAAAGGTTTTGATGCTCTGCTGCTGCCGGCTCGATGCAGCAGGGACCTTACGACAATAAAGATCAAACTCCCTGTAGGAGGGGGCTCTGAGAGGGAGGTTGTGGTGGACTCCGGCTACTTCCCATACGACTCCCAGGAAGAGCCCCCACCAAGGGAGGTACAAGATCTTGTTGAACACTGCAGACAGCGAAGCACTCCTCTTATACTGGGATGCGACGCTAATGCTCATCACATAGTCTGGGGCAGTTCGGATACTAACGGCAGGGGCGACGCACTGGTGCAGTATCTGGTAACGATGAGTGTGTATTATGAACAGGGGCAGAGAACCCACCTTCTACAATTCGGTTAGAAGTGAGGTGATTGACCTAACCCTGTGTACAGTTGGAACGGAGGGGTGGGTGGGCAGCTGGCGGGTATCTAACGAACCTTCACTGTCCGACCACAGATACATCCAATTCGAATGGAATCAACGGATGAGCTTGATCACTGGGCATTTGAGCTAGGTGAGATAGTAAACATCTCTTTCCAGAGAAGCTGTCCCTGGACCATCCCAAAGGGAACACGGGGTACCCCATGGTGGAACCGAGAGCTAGAGGATCTGCGACGTGAAACGGGGAGGACCTTTAACAGGGCCAAGAATACCCGCAATAGTGTCGATTGGCAGATTCACAGAGAAGCCAAAAGGCTATACAAAAACCGCATCAACGCGGTGAGAATCAAGGGATGGAGGGACTACTGCGAGGATATCAAGAGATATCCAGTAGCGGCCAGACTCCTCCGGATACTCGCGAAAAATCCTGAGGTATGGCTTGAAGCAATCCGACTGCCTACAGGAGAATACGCAACCTCGGAAGAGGAGTGTTTAAAACTACTTCTGGAAGCCAACTTCCCGGGCTTTCGGCTCTCCCACGAGATGGGGGATGAGAGCTCGGGTAGGAATAGGCAGCAGAGGGCGGCATGGGATCTGGCGGCGAAGGTCGTCACACCGGAAAAGGTCAAGTTGGCCATAAGGAACTTTCAACCCTTCAAGGCGCCGGGCATCGATGGAATCTTCCCGGCATTCCTTCAAGAAGGGCTGGAGGAACTGGTTGGCCCCTTGGTAAAGCTCTTCAGAGCAAGTGTAGCTTTGGCTCATGTACCTGAAATATGGAAAACGGCCAAGGTTGTGTTTATTCCTAAGACAGGGAAGCCAAGTCACACCACCGTAAAGGATTACAGACCTATAAGTCTTAACTCCTTTGTGTTCAAGACACTAGAAAGATTGGTGGATATATTTATTCAAGACGATATCCTAACCGTCCTTCCTCTTCACCCTAACCAGTATGCGTACAGGGCAGGATTCTCTACAGAGACTGCCTTACACTCGACGGTTTGGCGCATTGAGGAGCAGCTGGAAAGAGGGGGAGGTGATGGTGGGAGTTTTTCTAGACATAGAGGGAGCGTTTAACTGCACCTCTATCAAAGCAGTTATCAAAGAGGCAGGACTGCACGGGATGCCGAGACCATTAATAAAATGGCTTCAGGGCATGCTTACACGCAGGACTGTGATCTCGAGTCTCGGAACCGCAACGGTCTCCGGCAAGGTCAGTAAGGGATGCGCGCAGGGCGGGGTGGTGTCGCCCATCATTTGGTGCCTGGTGGCAAATGGGCTACTGGAAGCGCTGAATGGGTGGGGCTGCTATGCTCAAGCCTACGCAGACGATTTCCTGATACTGATAAAAGGAAGTGAAATTGGCGCAGCCATGGACGCCATGCAGCTTGCATTAAGGAAAGTGGTGAGATAGTGCTGCTCGACGGGACTTTCGGTTAACCCGGATAAAGTCGAAATGGTAATCTTCTCCCGCAAGTACAAGTTACATGCCTACAGGGCGCCCAAACTCTCTGGAGTCGTCCTACAGGTAAAGGACTCAGCTATGTTTCTCGGCATTGTTCTTGATAAAAAGCTAACCTGGGAGAAGCATCTCACGGCCCAGTGCAATAAATTCCTGGTGGATCTATGGACATGTCGCAGGGCATTTGGCAGTACATGGGGACTAAGTCCCCGGATTATACTGTGGCTATACAGGGCCTTCCTGGTACCTCGTCTGGTCTACGCCGCGCTGGTCTGGTGGCCAAGGGCGGAGCTTGCGGGTGCTAGGGCGGCGCTAGAGAAACTCAGGGGACAGGTGCTAAGGGGGGCGACAGGGGCTGAATTGTCGCGCGGGAAGCCCCTTAGACGTGGATTCCCGCTTGTTCGTGTTTTTTGTAATTCGAATAGGAAAGAGGTATGGGAGAAAAGAAAGAAGTCAATTTGAGCGAAAACGTGAGTGATTTAATACCCTCAGTATGAGAGGGTAAAGCCGTCCGGCATAAAACCTCTCTCGAAGATATTACAAGCTGCGGAACAAAGAAGTGTGGGCTGTGTGTGTGTGTGTATCGTGGATTTGATCGACTCTCAAAGAGAGTTTTGACTTCGTGTCAGCGGCGCAGTTCCGCTGACTCAAGTCGGTAGCGCAGTTCTACCGACTTGCACGATTCGACGCGCGCGTAACCACGTTCGCGGAACTGGTCGCGAGTCAAGCACGGCGTGCAAGCTGAGATAGAGCGAAAGAGAGAGAGAGAATGAGAGACACCAAACACCGAGATATCCAGACAGAGAGAGAGAGATTTAGATTTTAAATTTAGATTGGTTTTATTTTTGTACATTATGTTGTACATATACATTATAGTAGTTTGGTGAAATAAAGATAATAATTGTTGTGTCAGGGTGTAAGTGTGAAAGTGAGTAATGGAATTAAGTGAGATGAGATGAAAGTATGTTCATGAGATGAAATGTTTGCGTCATGTTTGTGTATTTTCCAAATTGAAGAAGTGATCTTTAGCCGCCTGTTTAAAGTGTAATATGGACAGGGTGTTACGTAGGTGAGATGGAAGGCTGTTCCAGAGGTAGGAAGCGCTGATGAAAAATGAGTTCTTCAGCGTCTCCGTCTTGAAAGGCGGGATGTCCAGGGGGGTCACCTCACCCCTCACAGGCCTGAGGGCGACGTGGAAATCAAAATAGGCTAATAAGTAAGTGGGTACTGAGGTGTTAAAGATTTTTCTAAGAAAACATGCCATAAAGTATTTCCTACGTCCGGCGGTGGTAAGCCATTGCAACTCACGCCTATAAGGGGAGATGTGCTCGTCCCTCCTTACACCGTAGATATAACGGATCCCCGTATTGACAAGCCTCTGAAACTTCAGGTCGAGTTCTTGCGTCAGGTCACAGTAAGCCAGTGAACAGTAGTCGATGATGGGAAACAGGAGTGCTTGCACTAAGTGTTGGCGCAAACTGAAGTTAGTGCTCTTCCGAAAAAAGTAGAGACGAAACATTAAAGAGTGAGCACGTTTGCAAATTTGTGTGACGTGCTCTTTCCATGATAGTTTGGAATCGAGCACCAACCTCAGATTGCGTACAGATGATTCGTAGTCAACCTGGGCTCCCCCTATATTTATATAGGTGTTGGCAATAGAGGGAAGAGCATTGATATAGTAGGGGGAACCCAGGACGATTGCCTTAGTCTTACTGACATTCAGCCTAAGCCTATTTAGTGCTGCTCAGCCCATTATCCTCTCGGCGTTAGCACTCATCCTGACAGAACAGGAGTCGAGCTCCTCAAGGGGGCATTGGCAGTAGATTTGCAAGTGATCCGCGTAGATTAGATGGGATACATCTGAGTCAAGGCAGAAGCCAATGTCATTGATTTACAACGCGAACAACAAGGGGCCCAAAACTGACCCCTGTGGGACACCGGTGTTTAGTGATAGGAATGTTGAGAGTTCGTTGTTGTCACCAATGACGGCCTGTTCTCTTCCGGAAAGGTAAGATGCAAGCCAGCGGATGACCTGCTTGGAGAAGCCGAAAGAGGATAGCTTTCCGAGCAGCCTGACGTGACAAACGTAACGACTGTAGCAAACGCCTTGCTGAAGTCAAATAGAAGTAGCAGAGTGACTTTCTTCCTGTCCATCCCAAGCCTGACATCATCAGTCAGCTTAATCAAGCCAGACTGCGTACTGTGGCCAGTGCGAAAGCCAGTTTGGAAGTTGTCAAGGTAAAGCCTTGTTTCAAGATATTCAGAAATTTGCTTGTGCACCAGCCACTCCAGCGCCTTGGACCGGAAACAGAGTGGAGAGATCGGACGGTAGTCCAGACTCTCCAGGGTTCGCAGATACTCCTCAACAGATGGTGCTTGAGGGTCATTTGAGATGGAGCTAAAGTGTTCGTTGAGAGCATCCGGAGAGAACCGAGCAGGTGAAGGAGTTTTAGAAGTAGTAATACCAAGATTCCCAAGCTCTCTCCAGATCTCTGCAACGTCGGTCAAGGAGGACAGGCGTGAATAGTAGTAATTCAACCTGGTTTCCTCAATCCGTTTATGAGCGTCGTCCCGCGCGATTCTATAAAAGTATAGGTCCCACGGTAAACGACTTCTGCGAAAACGTCTGTAGAGTCTGTTCCTTTCAGTTAAAAGGTCACGAAGAGCCGCGGTAAACCACGGGTGACGTTTACGTCCAGGTGTCACGGTCTTTAATGGGGCGAGATGATTTATGGCGTTCGAGATGTTGGTGTTAAGAGTGGTGATGCATTCGTCAAGTGATGGCGTGGCGAAGGATGACCAGTCACATGCGCTAAGGAAATCCCTTAGCTTCTCAGCACAGATTCCTTTGTAGTTTCTGTAAGAGTATGTAGTAGGTACGTGGCGTGGAATCTGTACGTCGAGTGTGGCCGTGATCAGGTCATGTCCGTTGATGAAAGGAGTGTCAGTCTTCCAGTGTGAGAGCAGGCGATCCTGCTCATCAATCAGGCATAGGTCAAGCCAGGTGTCAGAGTCCTGTCTGTGATGGGTTGCACCATATGGTACAGAAATAAGGGAGTTCTCATCAATGAAAGCCCTGATGAAATTTGCGTCTTCAGATGTGGAAAGCTGATCAGCATTGAAATCTCCCATGATGACCTTCGTGGAGTAGTTGTGCATATGCATTGTTAGTTGTTCGATGAAGTTAGATCCCTGGATAAAGGGTGAGTGAGGAGGGCGATATACAACTCCCACGAAGATGGGCGATATTCCCTTAGATGTGATTTCACAAAAAAGATACTCTGGCTTAACCGGCTTGCCCGACCATTCGCCATCAGATGACGAGATAACGCTAGCAGTCAGTGAATGATGAATGTAGAGGGCCACACCTCCACCGTTCCTGTTTCTGTCCCGTCTGTACAAAGTGTAATCATCCAGTGAAGGGATGGATAGTATCTTGTCACTCAGCCA